>VMDO01033021.1:0-18393 GCA_007922755.1 Pedetes capensis
TAGCAGCACTCAGCTAGCAGCCAGCAGCCAGCAGCACTCAGCATCGCCATCAGCAGCCTCACCTGCAGAGTGAGCTTTGTTTACCTAGTCCTTGTATAATTGCCTTAATTGCCTCAAGGTGGCAATCAGGTGGGGGTGCGAGTGGCTAGCTGCAACCAATTTAGGAGTGACATTCAAATAAAGAGTGAAACCAGATGTCACTCCTTGGGCAATCAAGGGGAGATCCTTGATTACCAATTAGGGGGCAAGATGAGGGTTGGATATAGACAATTAGATAACAGGGGGTCCAAGCTTGCTAAATAAGCCCCTATCCCAATCATGATTCCTCTCTAGCCCCTGGAGCTATCCCATAATATTCCTTAGAGTACAGCTGTAGACATTGCCCTAGAATAGGCAAGAAAATTACGAAAATAAAGAATAGAAACAGAGAGAATTGCCTCATCAAATTCATTATAAAGTCCTTGTAATAAAAAGTCAGAAATTGACCCCAAATAAATATAAGTATATATTAGAATTTAAAATATGGGAAAGGTGCTATTTCAATTCAATAGAAAAGATTGATTTATTTTTTCAACTGTACTAAAAAATGCCCATCAATCTGGAAGAAAACAAAGCTGTGCCTCCCTCTGTCTCACACCATCCACAAAAATAAGGTTCTGATGCCATAGAGACTTAAATGCAAGAAATAAAGACTATGAATACCTAATGCACAGAAGAGAAGTAAATATAGTTCATAATGTTAAAAATATGCTCAACGTCATTAGAACTCAACAATAAGGAAAGTAAATAAATTGTGGTTTCACCAATAACTCGGAATATGATGTCGTTTTTAAAGAGAAGGAACCAACACCTCACTTACTTTGATGCATGGATGAAAAATGCACATTGCTTGAGTGTGATTTTTTTAATCAAACAAAAGCCACACTACATACAAACATATTCATCTTTACACATTTATGGAGCGTAAGTAGAGATGTGGACCCTGTACCCAACTGTCACCATGGCTGATTTATGAGGTGAGGATGGAAGGAACTGGGAGAAGGTTATTGATGTCTTTATACGTATTTTAGTATGTTCCCCTTTTTCAATGAGTGTATTTGTTTTTGTAATTGAAAAACAATAATTTAAAATATCTAGGCATATTGGGAGAAGAAGAACAGGGAAGGATGATTGGGTCCTGCGAGATCTGCTGGCCGTATCCTAGAGGGGTGGACAGAGGGAGGAGAGTCTGCTTGGGTGAGCTATCTCCTCAGAACTGAAGTACCGCAGAGCACGGGGGGCCTCTGAGGGACACGTGCTGTCTGAGGCGCAGACCATACTCTCCATTTGCATAAAATCTGGTTGGCGAGGAAATTATAGCCTTTGAGATTATTTAAGTATCACGATGCAAGCCCTTTCCAAAGCTGTTAGGTTATTTTTATACCTGTAGTTTCCTTTTTAATCAATGGAAATTTGAAATTTTCTTAACATGATACAGAGCCAAAAAGATTGACTTGTAGGTTTTAGAGTAAGGAGTTGTAGAGATGAGCAAAACTTGGTGAGACCTGAAGGACTAGAGTAACGCTTGTTTGCTTGGGGTCCTTAGGAAGTTTCTTGCGCAGAGACACTGTGCGTACTCATGCCGTAGGATAAACAACCACACTTCAGGAAATGGGATCTTTTCCCCAATTCTAATAACACGGATGTGCTTGGGATGAACACGTGGGGCAGTGTGAATTGTTTTGTTTTGGTGTCAGTGGCAGAAGCTGGCACTGGAAGAGCAGAGCTCAGTTTGGTTGTGCGGCTGGCTGCAGAGAAGTGGGGCTTCTGGTGGGATGGAGGGTAGGGCAGGGTGGTGGTTGGCACAGTCTTCTTTCTGGGAAGCGGGGCCCAAGGCAGCATTAGAAACACACGAGACTCTGAGCAGGAAGAGCTGGTGAGAGACTAAGGATGGCAAGTGCAAGGCGGGCAGGGAAAGGCTGAGGCTGGCGCCACCCCTGGGAAGGAAGGAGGGCTGGGGAAGGAGAGCCCTCCCCAGGGGGCCCTGGGAATCCCAATGCGCAGGAAGGGTCAGGGAGAGCCTGGGCTTAGGGAGGGGCAGCAGGGCACAGAGTCCCATAGGCTCTACCCTGACCGGAGACCAGGCATGAATCGCACTCCTCCGAACAGGCTCCCTCTTAAAGGGAGATAGAGAGGCACCAGCCTGCAGTTCGCCCTGTGTGACTCACCCCTCCGTGGTCAGGAAGCAGCACCCCCTGTGGGAACCAGAAGCTTTGCTTCCAGAGGGGAAACTCAGAAGAGAGCTGAACCCCAGCCCCCAGCGCTGCACTTGGCTTGGGGTTGCAGCTGGCACTCCCCTTCTCCCTGTCACGGTTTAAATAGAAAATGTCCCCCAAAGGTCATGTCCTTCAATGCCGAGTCCCCAGCTGGAGGCGCTATCCTGAGAGGTCACAGAGCCTCGGGAGGTGGCATCTAGCTTGGTGGAAATGAGTGCCTGGGGGCAGGCCTTTGGAGGTTCTTAGCTAGGACCTGCAGCTCCAGGAAGTTCTCTATTCCTGGTCCACCATGCTGTAAGGTCGTTTGCTATAGGCCCTGCTGCTGCCATGCCTGCCTGCCAGCCTCGTGGGCGGATCCTCTAACTGTGAGCTTCCAGTAAGCCTTTTCCTCCATAAGTTGGTTTGGGTTGGTTTTTCTGCCATAGCGATGGCCACTTGACTAACACACTCCTCCACCCTCCATTCTAAACGCCCTTCACCCTTGGCTATTGCCTCTATACGTTCCCAGGACTTACTTGGAGATATGACCATGTTGCAAGCCTGAGCCTAGGGTAATCAGATCTTTCTCTGGCCAAGGAATGAATCTCAAGTGCATTCAGTGCACTCAATGCACTCAAATGCACTCAAATGCACTCATCAGTCCATTGTGTACAATGGGGTCCTTTCACAGTACAACTGGGCACCAAAGATTGCTTAGGTTCAAATATATCCTACCTGTGCCCGTTGTGTGAAAATGTTACTCCCCCCACTAGTTGACCAGGGTTAGTGACTCCTGCCAAGATGCCAAACACAAAGAGCCCACGATGTCCCAGAAACTGTCTTAACTTGCATTCAGTGGAACCCTGGAAAGAATGTACCCCCTCTAAAGACCAGGGATACCGACTCGACGGCACCTAACAACAACAACAAAGACAAGGAGCTCTCACCCTGCAGAACCAACAGCTCTGTGGCCAGGAAGTTAAATGTTCCCTGTGAGTCATTAGAAAAGATGATAAGATGGTGAGAAATGGTGGGAGAAATGGAAGTACTCTTGCTTCCACCCCTGGGGTTCCAGATCCATGTATCCTTCGCATGGGAGATACACCTCCACAAAGAGATCTCTGATAGGATGCACATTCTGTGTCCTGGAGGGTAATTGCCACCCTTCTTGTTGTTATTGTTAAGTGATGTTGAGTCATGTCCGACTCCTAGCAACCCTCAAAGGGTGTTCAATGGCTGATTGTTTCAGGATTAACTTGGGAGTGGATTGCCACATCCTTCTCCCAGTTGCTACCCTTACAGAGTACGGTATCAAAACTGGCACTGAACTCAAGCCATTAGAACATTGTTTCCATGCTTTGTGAGGCTGACTACTTCCAGATTCGCGGTTAGGGGAACGACGAGCTGGTCTGGTGGCCATGCGCTCCCTTTGGTGGGAAGTGGGTCTCCCACTGGAAGTTGTGTTGGGTGGGACTTCATGTCTGTGGATTGAGTATTGCATGAGCTCCAAGGTAGTGGTGCAGACTAAGAATCTGTGGTCAGGAAATGGAAACTTCCACCAGAACAGCTCTCCACTCTGATGAGAATGAACCGCTGGTCCTTCGAGCGTGGGAGAAGCTCAGTGTAGATCACTTGGCACCAAGGGCGATTGGGTCTCCTCGAGACACAGTGCCATGTTGCAGGCGGTATTGGCATCTGCAGCTGGAAGGTCAGCGTTCAGTCCCAGCAACAGCTAGGTCACAGAACTCACATTGTCAAACCCGTGTGTAGCCGTCCCTCTCCGTCTGTGGCTGCTCCAGCGCCAGTTGTACCAGGTCCTCGGTAGCCAACGACAAAAGCTGGTGATCGGGGCATTTTGTCTTCTGCCTTCTTCAGTGCACTTTCCACAGGAGATACTTTCTGGTAGGGTTCTAGTTTTCTCCACGTTCCTGAGAGCCATCCAGCCATAAATTTCCCCTTCTTCTCCTTCTCCCCCCCGCTCCTCCTCCTCCCTCTTCTTCTTCTTCTTCTTCTTCTTCTTCTTCTTCTTCTTCTTCCTCTTCTTCTTCTTTTTGTGGTACTGGGGGTTGAACCCAGGGCCTCATGCCTGCATGCTTTACAACTGCTGGATCACTGAGCTGCACACCCAGTCCATTTTTTTTTTTTTACTTTTTTGAGACAGGGTCTTGCTAAGTTATGCAGACAGCCTCTGGTCTCAAACTTGTGATCCTCCTGCCTCTGCCTCCCCAGCCACTGGGATTACAGGTGTGCGCCACCACGCCCAGCAATTTTTCTCATTTTCTAAGTCCTTTCCAGGGTATTAAATCCAATGCCCCAAGATAGTGTCCCAAGACTCTGGACTCTTTCTTATCCAACCTTATATTCTGGCTTGTTTGATTAAACACCCTCTACATGGAATGGGCTGGGATTTAGCTCAGTTGGTAGAGCGCTGCGCTGCAGTCTCTGAGGTCCCGAATTCAATTCCCAGCACTGTAAAAATGGGAGAAGGGCCTGGCAATCCACTCCCAAGGCAATCCTGAAACAGTCAGCCATTGAAAACCCTGTGAGGGTCACTATGAATCGGATACTGACTCGACGGCACCTAACAACGACAACTACATGGAATTCTGTGCCTGCAGCCATAGCTAAGCTGGGCCAGGCCTGGTTAGTACCTGGATGGGAGACCGTCTGGGAACACTAGAAACTGTAGGCTTGGGAGAAGGACCCTGCAACCTGCTCCTAAAGATCAATCCACCATTGAAAACCCTATGAATAACAGAGAAGCACTGACAAAGTGTTTCGCCTGTTGTATGTAGGGTCACTGTGAGTCGGGTACCGACTCGATGGCACCTAACAAAAACAACAACATGGAATTCCACGGGAGAAGTAGTGGCAATCCATTCCCAAGGCAAGCCCAAAATAATCAGCCATTGAAAACCCTATGAGGCTCCAGGAGTGGGTTGCCACGTTCTTCTCCCTCCTCTTTTTGCAGTGGTAGGGCAAACTTGATGGCATCTAACAACAACAACAACAACAACAACAACAACAACAACAACGTGGAATTCCTGGAGTACTCTCCTGGCTCCTGCTATTCCATGCTGGCTGATTCTTCCAGATTCTTTGGGGGACAATCTTTTCTTCCCACACTGGACCCAGCATGTCCTCTATAGGACATGCTGGGATTTGACCCTATCTATCCATCTGGTGGCCTGCAGCCGTATCACCATGGTGTCCAATCCTGTCAAATCTCAGAAGCTAAGCAGGATCAGGCCTGGTTAGTACTTGGATGGGAAACCTGCCTGGGAACACCAAGTAGTGTAGGCTTGGGAGAAGGACCCGGCAACCCACTCCCAAAAAACAATCCGCCATTGAAAACCCTATGAATAACAGAGAAGCACTGACATAGCGCTGGGCATAGCACAGTGTCAGGTAGTGTTCTGTCTGTTGTACATAGGGTGGCTATGAGTTGGACCCAACTTGACAGCACCTAACAACAACAACAACAACAAGGTAAATTTTACTCAAGGTAAATTTAGACGTATAGGTCGATCAGTTTTGACAAATGTATACCAAAGACTAATCGCCACCACATTAAGATATAGAACACCGGGGCACCATGGTGCACACCTGTAATCCCAGCATCTCAGGAGGCTAAAGCAGAAAGATCATGAATCTGAGGCCAGAGGCAGCCTACACAATTTTGCAAGGAACCCCCCCCCACCCCATCTCAAAACAAAAAATAAAAAAGGGCCTGAGGACGCAGCTCAGTGGTAGAGCACTTGCCTAGCATGTGAGAGGCCCTGGGTTCAACCCCTAAGTGCCACAAAAAAAAAAAAAACAAGCAAAAAGATATAGAACAAAACTGTCACCCTAAAAGACTCCCTTACTGTGTCCCTTTGCAAACAGTCTTCTCCCCAACTCCAGCCCCTGGCAGCAATTGATCTGACTTCTGTCCCTGTGACTTTTAAAGAGTATCATGTAAACTGAATCATAAATGAGGTCTGTTGCATCTGGCTTTTTTTCATTTGAATGCATTTGAGATTCATTCCTGTTATTGCGCGCATCGGTCCATGCCTTTTTGTTGTTAATAATGTTCTGTTGTGCAGCTGCATCAGAATGTGTGTATCCATTACCCATTAGACATTTGATTTGTTCCAGGTTTTCGTGATTATGAATAAAATTGCTATAATCTTTCACATACAGGTCTTTATGTGAAGCTATGTTTTCATTTGTCCTGGCTAAATAGCGAGGGGGCTGGGATTTAGCTCAGTTGGTAGAGCGCTGCGCTGCAGTCTCTGAGGTCCCGAGTTCAATTCCCAACACCGCAAAAATGGGAGAAGGGCCTGGCAATCCACTCCCAAGGCAATGCCGAAACAGTCAGCCATTGAAAACCCTATGAGGGTCGCTATGAGTCGGATACCGACTCAACGGCACCTAACAACAACAACAACAAAATAGCAAGGACTGGTACTGTTGGATTATATGATAACGTACGTATTAAAGTTTATTTAAAAATTGGCAAACTGAGCCAGGTGCCATGGCACACGCCTGTCATCCCAGCAGCTCAGGAAGCAGAGGCAGGAGGACCCCAAGCTTAAGGCCAGAGGCAGCCTGCATAAATTAATGAGATCCTGCCTCAAAGTAAAAAGTAAAGAGGGGAATGGGGTGCAGCCCAGTGGTGAAGCGCTTGCCTGGCATGTGGGAGGCCCTGGGTGCAACTCCACAGTACTGCCAAAAAAAAAAAAAAGCAAACTGATTAATAAAGTGACCATGCCATTTGCCATCACCCTCAGGAATAGGAGTGTCATGGTGTCGGGCCTTTCCTTGTCTGCCCGGTTAATTCTAGCGGTTAAACATGTAATAGTGGGGCTGGGGTAGAGCAAGGTAGCACCCCAGCACCTTTCCGCATGCCTGTTTGCCACGCAGACTTCTTGGGGGAGAACTCAAGCCTCTGCTCCACTTTTTAAGATACCTTTGCTCTTTCACACCTGGCAGTTGTTGTTGTTGTTGTTAGGTACTGTCAAGTCAGTATCCGACTCATAGCGACCCTCATAGGGTTTTCAATGGCTGACTGTTTCGGGATTGCCTTGGGAGTGGATTGCCAGGCCCTTCTCCCATTTTTGTGGTGCTAGGAATCGAACTCGGGACCTCAGAGACTGCAGCGCAGCACTCTACCAACGGAGCTAAATCCCAGCCCACACCTGGCAGTTAGCGGGTGTTTTCCACAGTCCTCCGCAGGTCACCAAACAACAGAGCAAACCCCTCCGAGACCCCTTCCTCTGCTTCATTCACCTCATTGCCTCTGGAGGTCTGATTTCCCAGGGCACCCCCTGTGCAAGCTCTGCCAATCAGGCCACCACCTTGTGCCAAAGGCCATCCAGGACATGCTCTCAGCTCAGGACGGGCTCTTCCATGCTAGCCAGTGAGTGATCAGTCCCCAAACCTCGCTTGCTGCCTGCCTCCTTGGATGGATCTGGTTCCAACTGGGTCTCCTTGGGGAAGCAGATATTGTTGTTGTTGTTGTTGTTATTGCTGTTGTTAGGTGCTGTCGAGTTGAGTCCGACTCATAGCCGCCCTCACAGGGTTTTCAATGGCTGACTATTTCTGGATTGCTCCAGGAGTGGGTTGCCACGTCCTTCTCCCTCCTGTTTTTGCAGTGGTAGGGCTCGAACCCAGTGCCTCACAGAGCACAGAGCAGCACTCCACCAACTGAGCTAACCCCAGGCTCTGGGAAGCAGATATCAGGGTGGAACTGGAAGTACGGAAGATTCCTCCGGGAAAACTCCTGGGAAAGACAAAGGGGTGTGAGATCGGGGCAGGCAGGGCACACCACAGGCTGTGGTGCGCGTCTGGCATCTGCAGGGGACCTAGACAAGGACAAGGGTTGGCAGGAAGATGCTTGGATTAGCCACTTTTCCCGTCACTGTGGTAGAAGCATGCTGGGGAGAGAGGCTTCACCTGGCTCATGGTTTCAGAGGGTGTCTGTCGTCCATGGTGTGGGGAAGGCACAGTGGAGCAGGAGGCTATGGAGGGTCCTTATGTCGGTGGACCAGGAGGCAGACCAGCTTCCTCCAGGGAGACCCCACCTCCTATGGTTCCCCAGCCTCTCAAAATAGTGCCACCACCTGGGGACCGAGCATGAGCCGTGAGGGACAGTTTCCATTCAAACCCCATGGAGGCTCACTCAGCCTGAAGTGCACGTCTGGAGGCGGGCCTAGGGTCAGTGTCGGCCAATAGAAGAGGCTCAGGTTAGGCAGCAGTGCGCCGCTGGGCTGTGCTCAGCCCTTGACAGGGAGCCCCACTGCCAAACACCACCTCAGCCCACCCCGTGGTGGATCCCAGAGGGGCTGCACCCACACCACAGCCTGTCTGCTAACTTCACGCACGCGGGCGTCCCCGGAGGGGCACAGACGGCCCAGCTCCATGGCTTCCTCAGCTTCACCTGGGAGAAGCTCGGGCAGGCAGTGATGCAGGGGACAGAGCTGAGAGAGAAGGGGACTCGGCGGATGCCCAGTCCTAGGTGGGGGTGGGAATGTCCGGGGGAATTCCCCAGCCTCCGCCCCAAGGACCGGGTGGCAGCCTCCTCATCAATGGCTTTGCCGTCCAGGGCCTCAGTTACGCACAGGCCAGTAGCAGACAATCCATACATTTTAAATAACTTATCACACTATATTGCTATCATTATTCTATTTTATTACTAGCGATTACTGTTGCCCAGGCTGTCCTCGAACTCGTGATCCTCCTGCCTCATCCTCCACAGCTCTTTGATTACCGGCGTGCGCCACCACGACCAGCCATTAGTGATTATTGTTAAAACTTATCATACGTCTGTATGCATAGGAGAAACATGATCTATGCATGGCTTGGCGCTACTCATGTTTCAGGCATCTGCTAGGGTCTCAGAGCATGTCACCAAGCAGAGGAGGGGCTGCTGTCCATACAAGCCACCCCTCGGCCCCTCACTAAGTCACTTGTCACTTCAGTACTGCTCTGCCGAGAAGTGACAAAGAAATCTGTCCTTCTTTGAGCTCACAGGAGAGAAATCTTATAGTTTTACATGAAACTAACTTTGACCCCATTCTACAGTTTAAAAAAAAAAACACGCACACACACAAAGTACCAATCCTTTAAAATCATATCTTTAAATAAAACAGTATTCTAGTCTTTCCCATGTCTGACTCATCCTCCACCCAGCTACCAAATATATCTTCCCAAAATATTTCTCTGCACACATTTCTCCTGAATAACCTGTGAGGAGGACTTGCGGCCCATCCCGCTCTCCCAGGCCTCCTACTGCTCTTCCCTTACACCGTCTGCTCTGCTCGCAGCCTCCTGTTGGGACCGCGCCCCGCGCCTCCTCCCTCTGCCGTTGCTCGCAGCCTGTCTATCACCGAAGGCCCAGTACCCACACGCGGCCCGTAGAGATGCTCTGTTTGCCTCACGTTGTGTCTTAATATTTTAAAATCCTTGTCAACACTTCGAAACTCATGAATTTCACAACAAAAACTGGATTTCTTGCTTTTCCCAAAAAACTGGCAGGTCTGGGAAGGCTGGGGCCTCCCCGGCAGGGCTCAGCATCTGGGCACCAGAAGCCTTGGCCAACAGCATGAGCCCATGAAGCCACCAAGCCAGTCTCCTTCCATGCCTGACCCTAGCAGAGATGGGAGTTTGCAGCCTGGCTGTCAATGCCTGGCTGCCTCCAGCACCCTTCCCATTTCTCTCTTCCTTCCGGGGCGCCTTCTTTCCTGGCTCTCTCCTCTCTGATCCCTCTCTTGAATGCGCTGGCTATTAATGCAGCCTCTCTGACAATGGAGCCTCCCAGCACTCCGTTTGTCTTTGGGTCTTGATTTCACAAATTCCTCCACGGTAGGTATCTTAAAAAATTAAAAATAGATCTACCTTATGACCCAACTATAACACTATTGGGAATTTACCCAGAGGGAGATGGGTCATCATACCACAGAGATACCTGCATCTCCATGTTCAATGCAGCACTTTTCACAATAGCAAGGAATCAACCAAAGTGCCCTTCAACAGAAGAATGGATAAAAAAACTACGGTATATATACACAATGGAATACTATTCAGCAATCAAGAAAAATGAAATAGGGTCTTTCGCAGCAAAATGGCTGGAATTAGAGAAAATTATTTTAAGTGAATGAACACAAGCTCAGAAAGAGAAACACCACATGTTCTCACTCATATGTGGGAGCTGAATTAAAATTATAAGAAGGAAAAATCCTATTCAAAGGTCGATCCAAATAAAAGGGAAAAAAAGATAAGAATGGTGTCAATATAAATGGTCTAGAAAATGCATGCAATTGTTCTAACAAGATAAAAACAAAGATCACTACAGGAAAAGTTTCTATCTTAAACAGAACTGGAACCCAAGGACGTATAAAAAATATCACCAAGTAAAAGATAGAGAAGACTTAGATGGGGAGGGTTGGAGGGGGGAAGCATAAGGGAGGGTAAGGGGGAACCTTTATGAATAATGTACATCAAAATGCATATATGGAAATGTCACAATGAAAACCATGTCAGAATGATTCACATTAAGGTGTACATTAAAAATTTCCAATAAAAAAAAATTCCTCCAGGGTGAGGCAGTGAAAGCACTTCCTATCCTATGCTTAGTAGGAGAGCAGTAGACGTCTGTGAGTACTACTGTCTCTGACATGTATACTGCATGTGCTCTGGCATATAAATTGCATGTGCTCTGGCATGTATATTGCATGTGCTTTGGGGGCCACCATCAATCCAGCTGGAAATAGCTTAAGCAGAAAAGAAGCGCTGCTGGGCTTGTGAACCAAGAAGCCAGGAAATAGCTGGAGACAACCAGAATTAGGAGCTTGATTTCCCTCCTATGCTTGATGACTCCTCATCCCTTCCCCAGATTTCTCTGAGGCTCTAAGTCCTTGATGTCTACTCCCACTCGCAGGCAGGATTACCCCTCAGAAGAGGGCATGCCCACTGGCAGCTCTGGGATTGCATTTACGGAGCCACTTGTTTCTATTCAGTGGAAAAACTTCCACGATAGAGTTTGGATTGGCCTCAGGGAATCACATGGACAGGAGACAGGGTCGCAGTGTAGAGAAATCCCAAACTTACAGGAATGACCATTTGAAACAAAAGGGATGTGTCTTAGTCCGTTTTCTGTTGCTATAACAAAATACCTGGAACTGGGTAATTTAAAAATCATAGAAATTTGTTTGGCTCATGGCTCCAGAGGATGGGAGATCCAAAAGCACTACGCTGACATCTGCTCAGCCTCTGGGGAGGACTTGGTGCTGCATTGCAACACAGTATGGGGCATCCCCTGGTAAGACTGGGCAAGCACACTGGCTCTGACTCCCTTCCTCTTCTTTTAAAGCCACTATTTGAGTGAGTTACTGTACTAATATAACTCCACCTCCCTAGGCACTGGGATGACAGGTATGTGTCACAGAGCCCAGCTGGCTAAGCCATTCTTTGTTGTTGTCGTTACGTGCCGTTGCGTTAGGTCCAACTCATAGCAACCCTATGCACAACAGAATGAAACCCTCATCAACTCTGCGCCATGCCCGTCGTGCTGTCAGGGCTTCTCTGCTATTCATAGGGTTTTCAATGGCTAATTGTTTCAGGAGAGGGCTGCCAGGTCCTTCTCCCAAGCCATTCTTATGACTGTGAACACACTCTCCTCAGTTGAGCCATGGAGAATATTAGGATTGTGTCTCATCTTTTCTTACCCCATCAATTTGTTTCGGACTGGTTTTCTATGTGACGATCACATACCATCCCCAAATGAAATTGTATAAGCTGCATTGGTGTCTCTGGCCTCTTGTTGTTAGGTGCTATCGAGTTGGTATCCGACTCATAGCGACCCTGCGTACAACAGGGGAAACACTATTGTCAGTGCTTCTCTGCTGTTCATAGGGTTTTCAATGGCAGATTGATATGGAGGAGTGGGTTTCCGGGTCCTTCTCCCAAGCCTACAGCACCTGGTATTCCCAGGTGTTCTCCCATCCAAGGACTAACCAGGCCTGATGCTGCTTAGCTTCTGAGATCTGACGGGATTGGATGCCACAGCGCTACAGCTGCAGGCTTCTGGCCTCTTGATACATCCTTTCTCCTCTTCAGTACGCTCTCCTGGAGCCACAGCCTTCTGCAGTGACTGCACAGCTGTTGTCCTGGGCCCTTCCAGGACCATCGGGCTGAGAATCCCCGTCACCTCTGTTTGGTGTTGGACACCCAGTGTCCTCTCCCTTGAGTTATTATGTTATATAGTTGAGCACATCCTCCAAGACCTTCCTGAAAATGAAATGGAAGGGAAACTTTTCGAGACTTGTATGCCCTAAAATGCCCCTTCTCCCCTCAAACTTGATTGATATTCTAAATATGAGATTCATAGATTGGAACTATTTTGTGGTATGATCATTACAGGCATTGTTATTTTGTCTTCTTATTTGATGTATAAGAAAAGACCTCAACGAGTAAAGGAATGGACCACTGAGGGAACATTCCAGATCATAGTTATCCAGTGTGAAGAGGCTGTAGGCAGGGGCAGGAGTGGGCATGGCCTGATCAGGACCAGAGAGGCCCAGGGAAAGTGCAAGGGAGAGCGGAAGTTAGGAATGGAGTGCAAGGGAGGCCCGTTGCCAGACACTGCGAGGCTTTGCGAGTTTGGCTAAGGTCTGGCTTTTATCCCGAATATGCTAGGGGGGCAGTGACAGGGTGTGTGCAGAGAAATGGCATCATCTGAATTATAAGGACCGGGATCATATAGATCCCTATATGGACTATAAAGGGTCACATTGGCTGCTGTGTTGGGTGCAGATTGAGTGGGCTAAGTAAAGATGTCACACTGAAGACGAAGGTGCGTCTGACTCACACCGTGGTATTTCTAGTTGCATGATATGCTTTCAAAGCTGGACAGCAAATAAGGGAGACAGGACAAGAATTGATGCTTTTGAATTATGGTGCTGGAGACGAACACTGAATACACCATGGACTGCCAATAGAACCTACAGATCCATCCTAAAAGAAGTGCAACCAGAGCGCTCCTTGGAGGCAAGGATGGCTAGACTGTGTCTTATGTATTTTCGACACTTTGTCAGGAGGGATCAATCTCTGGAGTGGCGCATCAACTAAAAAAAGGAAGATCCTCAAATGGATTGACACAACAACGAGCTTAAACTTTAAAAAGATCGTGTTCCTGGAACAGTGTTGGGAGGGTTGGGTTCTGCTGTACACAGTGTTGCTCTGAGTTGGGTTCAATAGCACCTAACAATAACAGCAACACAGGCAGAAGCAGGGAGACACGTTGGGTGGTGACTGCAATGAGCCAGACTATGGCAACAGACACATGCCCAGCTCAAGTGACTCCAGCTGATGGAATTAAAAGTGCTGAAAAGTGTTCAGCTTCTGGTCATGCTTTGACCATAGAGCCTGCAGGGCACGCCGGTGATGGTGTGGGGAGAAGGCAGAGAGTCGAACATGCTTGGAGTTGGGAATGATCCAAGAGAAGGGGGGGGGGATGATGAAAGCAAAAGGAGAAGGGACAGTTGCTGGAACATGCCAATGAGGGGAGGGACCATCTCAGCTCAGAGGATGGCCGTGGGCAACGTGGCCATGTCCAGACAGGGGGGGTGGGAGTGAGCAGAGTGCTCTCGTTTTCTCAGTGAATTAGCAGACAAAGACATTGACTTTAAACGAGGGTGGGAACCAAAATGTTGCTGTTGTTGCTGCTGTTGTTGTTGTTGTTGTTGTGTGCCCGTTGAGTAGGGTCCGACTCATAGCGACCCTCATAGAGTTTTCAATGGCTGATTGTTTCGGGATTGCCTCGAGAGTAAGTTGCCATGTCCTTCTCCCATTTTGCGGTGCTGGGAATCGAACTGGGGATCTCAGAGACTGCAGAGCAGCGCTCTACCAACTGAGCTAAATCCCAGACCTAAAATACTATTGCTGTTGTTAAGTGCCGTCAAGTCGGTATCTGATTCATAGTGACCCTTATAGGGTTTTCAATGGCTGACTGTTTCGGGATTGCCTCGAGAGTAAGTTGCCATGTCCTTCTCTCATTTTTGCGGTGCTGGGAATTGAACTCGGGACCTCAGAGACTGCAGAGCAGCGCTCTACCAACTGAGCTAAATCCCAGCCCTAAAATACTGTAGGAGATGCAAAATAACCAGGAGAGCGGGCAAGGAAATAAACTAGGAGGACAGGACCTTGAACGGACTACACAAATGTAGTGAAGCCCCAGGCCGCGGAGCACGCCTGTCATCCTAGCGACTCAGGAGGCGGAGGCAGGAGGATCGCATGTTCGAGGCCAGAGGCAACCTGGGTAATTTAGCGAGACTCCATCTCAAGATGAAAAATAAAATAGGTGCTAGGGATACAGCGCCGTGGTAGAGCGATTGGCCACTATGTGTGAGCCCTGGGTTCCCCTGTTCTGCAAAAACAAAAGGGTAGTGGGATTGCTGAGTGGCACAAAAGGCTCACTAGCGGTGTGATGGTGAGTCTCAAGCGGAGCGCCCAGGACGGTTGTGGAGGTTGTGGACTTTCCTCCAGCCCTGTTAAGCGGAACGCGGCACAAACACAATGGGTGAGGGTCAGATTAAACCAGGACTGGATCCTTAGAAAGGAAACACTGTGAGGAGGAAAAGGCAAGGGAGCTGACAGTGTCTGCAAGAGAGCGTCTGTGACAGGGGACCATGGACTCGACATGGGCAGGGACTCGGGGAATGACGGGCAGTGAGAAGGCAGCTGGAGTAATTAACTGGTATTTGGTCCCAAAGGAATTGAAAGATTGAAAGGCGTCGGGAGTCTGATGGAAGCAAATGGGTAAAAAAAAAAAAAAAGCCAGCAGTTTTGTCCACCATGTGGCGAGCGTGACGTTGAGATTATTGTGTTACTGTCGACACAGGTGTCTGCAGCTGGACCACCCTCGTACCCAAGCCCATCTGATCTTGGGAGCCAAGCAGGGTCTGCCTGGTTAGTCCTTAGATGGGAGACCGTCTGGGAACACCAGGTGCTGCGGGCTTGGGAGAAAGACCTGGCAGGCCACTCCCAACACAATCAGCCACTGAAAACCCTCTGAATAGCAGAGAAGCCCTGACACTGTGTGGGGCATGGCAGTGTCCAGAGTGTTTCATTCTGTTGTCCGTTGGGTCACTATGAGTTGGACGTGACTGGATGATGCCTAACAACAGCAATCAACACAGTTAGTGGGTGGCCCTGTGGCATTTAAGCCTGCAGTGAGATGACACACCGTGGTGCTCATGTGGTGGGGCAAAACCTCTCTCCTCATAGCCAGGGGGCAAAAGAGGAAGAGGAAGGGACGGGGGTCCCACGGTCCCCTAGGGCACCCTCCCAATGACCTGACACCTCCCAGTAGATCTGTCTTTTAAAGGTTCTCCCTGCAGCACTGGGGAACCTTTATCTCTATGCCCCTGGAGGGATTTTTGAGATCTAAACAACAGCAAGAGCAGCCAGGGTCTCGGCTCCGGAACCCTTGGGGCTGCTCTGCCGTTCCCAGGCCAGGCTGACTTCCCGAGCTGGGTCACTGCTCACCCCACCGTCCGCCTGTCTTCAGCGTCCTGTGGCTGGCTCTTTCTGCTGCTCTGTCTTTGCTCTCTCTGCCCTCCCAGGGTTTGGAAAAGGGCTTTCACTTCTCTTCTGGCATCCAGAAAGGCTTCAGGCGATATGACCAAGGCACGTGTCTGGCTGCAGAACCAGTGGGGCCTCACTCCTGCCATCTTCATAGGACTTCCTTGGAGGCGACGTCCTCGACACCTGGCCCATGACCTCTACCCGCTTCTGAGCTGCCCTGAAGCTGCTGTGACTGCTCTGAGCCTGCCGCCAGCTTCCCCCACCAGGCACCTGAGTCATCCGCCTCTCTGTCTAAGGATCTTCTCTGGTACCGAAAGGGATCATTGAACTGCGGGGTGCCAGGTGTCTCTCAACCATCAGAGTGGGGATCAGTGGCTCCCCAGCTCCCTTCCACCTTGGTGGGACCATTGTGAGGTGCTCTGCCCGGCCCCACAGAGTTCCCCGTGGGTCGGGGCCCAGTGGTCTGTGGTAGCCACCTGGCCACGGATCGGGTTGACTCCTTTTCCTCCCCCACTTTCCCTCTGCCTCACTTGTTCTTGGGATTCTCGCCAAAATAACCTCCTCTCGCCCAAGCGGTGTTCCCAGACCTGATCCTGGAGGCAGCGCCACTGAGACAGCTGGTCCTGGACGTGCCCTGGAAGGGTGTGCTCCATTGAATGGAAGCAACAAAGCCCCATTGGCGGTGGTAGGTAAGGCGGAGGCTGTTATGCCCAGAGTTCGGGTTCCCCCAAAGATCACCAGGGAGTCCAAAGTTGCATGCAAGAACAAAGAGCCTTTATTAAAGCTCGAGCTCGATGGTGCTGCACTTCACCGATGCAGCAGTTTAGTGTCAGGACCCAGACTCGTTGCTGGGTAAAGGTTTTTATTGAGGGTTACAGGTGGGGGCAGGGATGAGTAGGATTGGTGGTCTTCTGGGTTAGGTTGGGTTGGCGGTTGGGGATTGACTGGGGTACTAGCCTAGTTGCTTAAGCATGTTATCTGTTTCTGTCAGGAGGTTTGGTAGTCCTCAGCAATTACTGCCTGCATCTGCAGCCCTTCGATCTATGCCTTATCTCCTGGAATGTAGCTCTGTGGTTTCTCTAAGAATCAAAGTGACTCTGAGGTCAAACTTCAGAGAAGGTGTGGTATTTGAAATGGCGCCTGTGAGACAGTGTCCTTGGATAAGATAGGGTCATTCGGGCTCTTGGTCAACCTGGCATCTCAGAGGCAAACCCTGAGGAATGGCAGTCTCCAGAACATTCCACCCAGGGAGTTCTTGGCAAGGGGACAGGTGAAGGATAAGCTTGGCTTCGGCGATGGCACTAACACTATTGAGGACATGGAGCTCACGGGGCCCATGGGAAATGCAGATGCTCTGGGTTTGGTTAGCTGCCTGAGAACTGGGCAAGGACAGTGACAGAGTGGCTCCAGCCAGCTCACAGTTCAGAAGGTGGGAATGAAAGCCAGGGACTTCTCAGAAGCCTCTGAAGACATGGTCATGCACTGAGCCTAGTTGTGAGAGGAACAGAAAGACAGTGCAGCCTGGAGGTGCAGCCCGGACGGCCTTGAGGGAGACACAGACTTGCAGGAAGCTAAGGAGCCCAAGAGCCACCAGGATGAGGGCTTTGAGCGGGTGCCCCAGGACCTTTGAACTGCTTTTCCCTGCTCACCGGCCTGGCAGACCCCAGCCCTCAGCTGCAGACAGCAGTGGCGGGTCGCCTTGAAACTCCATAGAGTCCTCCATTGTTTCTCCCTCAAAGCGTGGACCGCCGTCCTCATCGCCTCCACTCCCAAAGCTGGCGTCAGCTCTCAGCAGGCCGGAGCCAGAAGTCGCAGAGGGCACCCAGCATCATTTCCGAAGACAGTTGCAGCGATGTCACTCGTCCCCGTTCCTCTCCTTTGACCCCACCAGGTAAGTGATGGGCGCGTACAGCCTCCCCTCGCACCGGGCTGCACCTCACTTGCTCTGACCAACACTGGGTGACAAAACTGACTCTGTGTGACTCCCAAAACTGAGTCGTAAAGGGCAGGGCAGCTTCTGCCTGCTCAGGGGACATTTACCTCTGTGGGCCTGGGCCACCAAGAATGAGTATCACCTACCCAGAGGCCACTGGGCTGTCACAAAGCCAAGCCATCCGCAGAGCAGAGACACCAGTTGCTCTGGCAAGATACCCAATGCTGATCTTGCCTGTGCACTTCTTTCTCTTTGAATTACCACTGCTTTTGTGATAGCCTCATATGAGCCGCTAAAGGCTGTTTGTTTTGGCGCGTGTCTTCTCTTCCCCTTGGTCCTAGGGATATGTTAGCGCTCCTTCTGTCTGTTATAATGTAGTCTGCAGGGATCCTGACCACACTGACACTCTGCAGAGCATCATTCTGGCCCATTACATGGATTGTTATTGTTAGGTGCCATCAAGTGGGTATCTGACTCATAGCGACACTTACAGGGTTTTCAATGGCTGACTGTTTTGGGATTGCCTTGGGAGTGGATTACCAGGCCCTTCTCCCATTTTTGCGGTGCTTGGAATTGAACTCGGGACCTCAGAGACTGCAGCACAGCGCTCTACCAACTGAGCTAAATCCCAGCCATTACATGGGTAGCAGAAGGATACTT
>VMDO01033022.1:0-18480 GCA_007922755.1 Pedetes capensis
TTTGCTTCCTTCTTGAATGATATCTTTTATGTCATGCCACAACTCTTCTGGTCTCCTATCATTTGTGTCTAATGCATTAAGCCTATTTTTGAGGTGGTCTCTGAACTCAGGTGGGATATACTCAAGGTCATACCGTGGCTCTCATATACTTGTTCTGATTTTCTTCAGCTTTAGTTTGAACTTGCATATGAGAAGCTGATGGTCTGATCCACAGTCAGCATCTGGTCTTGTTTTGATATTTTGTATAGAGCTTTTCCATCGTCTCTTTCCACATATATAGTCAATTTGATTTCTGTATGTTCCATCTGGTGAAGTCCATGTGTATAGTCTCCGTTTATGATGTTGAAAAAATGTATTTGTAATGAAAAGGTCATTGGTCTGACAAAATTCTATCATGCGATCTCCAACTTCGTTTCTGTCACCAAGACCATATTTTCCAAATACTGAGCCTTCTTGTTTGTTTCCAACCTTTGCATTCCAGTCACCAGTGATTATCAGTATGTCTTGATTGCATGTTTGATCTATTTCAGATTGCAGAAGCTGATAAAAGTCTTCCCTTTCTTCATTTGTGGTCTTAGTGGTGGGTGCATAAATCTGAATAATAGTCATATTAACTGGCCTTCCTTGTAGGCGTATGGATATTATTCTATCACTGACAACATTGTATTTCATGACAGATCTTGAAATGTCTTTTTTGATGATGAATGCAACCCCATTTCTCTTTAGTTTATCATTCCCAGCATAGTAGACCATATGATTGTCTGACTCAAAATGGCCCATGCCGGTCCATTTTAGCTCACTGATGCCTAGAATGTCAATGTTTAAGTGCTCCATTTCTCTTTTAATGATTTCTAATTTGCCTAGATTCATACTACGTACATTCCATGTTCCAATTATTAATGGATGTTTACAGTTGTTTCTCCTCATTTTGAGTCATGCCACATCAGCAAGTTGAGCACTCTGGGGCTTTACTCCATTTCCGTCATCACGGTAGACTCTACTTTAAGGAGGCAACTCTTCCCCAGTAGTCTTTTGAGTGCCTTCTAACCTGGGGGCCTCATTTTCCGGCACTGTATCTGACAGTGTCTCTTTGCTATTCATAGGATTTTCAATGGCTGGTTGTTTCGGGAGTGGCTCGCCAGGTCCTGCTCCCTAGTCTGTCTTAGTCTGGAAGCTCAGCTGAAAACCTGTCCACCATGGGTAACCTTGCTCATATCTGAGGTTACAGTGGCAGAGCTCTCAGCCTCATCACAACACACAAGCCCCCACAGTGTGGCAAACTGACAGAAGTGTGGGGGCAATCCTGGGTAGGTGCTCAATAAATATTTGTTGGGGGTATAAATGAATGAACTGCCCTCCTCTTGGGCCCCTGATGACAGATACATGATCAGACTGGTGAGGAGTCAATTACTCAGGGACTGGAGTCCTCGGAGCACCTAGAGGACACCTAGGCGGCCCATTGGGTAGGGGTGGGGATGACAATTCCGTCAGTGCCCGACCGAATAGCTACGAGGAGTCGGGGACTAGACTCAAGACAAAGGGGCAGCACAGAGTGAGTCCTCTAAGGACCTCCTGACTGCCGTGCCCAGCACCCCTCACCAAAACCACCAGGCGCATTTCCCGGAACAAAGCGGGCCAGGAACTATTAAATTGATAGCAATTGAAAAAATCTTTGGTACTTAAAATCAAAGTCACATCTTGGTATTTTTAACTGAAACAAGATAAAAGACACAATATAAGATATTAACTTTCCAAGTCCGTATCACAGTTTCTGCACAGCACTTTGGAATACTTTAAACAGATAGGCTTTTTGCACTCAATACACAAATAAGACGTTTTCCTATCAAGTTTTGATGGGCAAATATAACATCATTTCCTTTTTTCTGGCTTTGCTTTATTTTCTTGAGATGGATCAGGTATTTTAGGTCCTGTTGTTGTTGTTGTTGTTAGGTGCTGTCGAGTCGGTATCCGACTCATAGCGACCCTCATAGGGTTTTCAATGGCTTACTGTTTCAGGATTGCCTTGGGAGTGGATTGTCAGATCCTTCTCCCATTTTTGCGGTGCTGGGAATTGAACTCCGGACCTCAGAGATTGCAGCACAGAGCTTTACCAACTGAGCTAAATCCCAGCCCCATTTCAGGTCCTAAGATACCCTTAATCAAAGTTTGTTTTTGGATAGGAATTCTTTTATTATATTTTGTTGTTGTTGTTGTTAGGTGCTATAGAATTGTACCAGACTCATAGCGATCCCTATAGGGTTTTCAATGGCTTATTGTTTTGGGATTGCCTTGGGAGTAGATTGCCACATCCTTCTCCCATTTTTGCAGTGCTGGGAGTTGAACCAGGGACCTCAGAGACTGCAGAGCAATGCTCTACCAACTGAGCTAAATCCCAGCCCCATCATTATATACTCATTTCAATTCAAGAAGAATTTGTTCTTTTCCTAATAACTTCATGAAGTCCAATCATAATAATTGTTTTGTATACCAACTTTCGGGCTGGGATTTAGCTCAGTTGGTAGAGCGCTGCGCTGCAGTCTCTGAGATCTCAAGTTCAATTCCCAGCACTGCAAAAATGGGAGAAGGACCTGGCAATCCACTCCCAAGGCAATCCTGAAACAGTCAGCCATTGAAACCCTATGAGGGTCGCTATGAGTTGGATACCGATTTGATGGCACCTAACAACAATGACAACAACATATGAACTTTCACATATAATGTAAGAATTTACTGCCACCGTGTCTACCTTCTCCTCTTTCTGTTGCTCCTTCTCCTTCTGCTTCTGCTTCTCCTTCCTCTTGTCCTTCTTTGTCTTCTACTCTTTCTTCCCTTACAGTTCTTTCTTCTACTTCTTAATCAGTATCTGTATTGTGAAAACTCGCTGATCATCATAAGAATCACCCATGTCACTCCCATCTTCCTCTTTTTCATCTAATTCATTCAAAATTTGTTATACAAACTCTGGATTTCAAGTATTATCAGATTTTGCAGGTGTAGGAAATTAATTGGATGCCATTTTTAAATGTTGTAATAATGCTATGAGAATGATCTATAATGGTATAAGAATGGTATAAGAATATTGCATAAAAATAGAAGGATAGTAAATTTGTAAAAAAATTAACATATCTAGTAACGTTGGGTCTCAGAGACTCAAACCCTCTTGTGTCTCATCCTACTTAGTGAATCAAAATTGCACATGTAACTACCCAATAGGCCTAATTTTAGGAAGGTACTAAAGAGATGAGCACTTGCACAGAATTAGCATGTGCAAGGTGAATATAAATAAATTGTTTGGGTCTGTTAGACCCATACATCATTAGTTAAGTATTAGCAAAGAACTAAAGAAAGTGAGGAAAACAACTTCTCACCAAAGTGATCTGCAGATTCAATGCAATCTCTATTAAAATCCCAATAGCCTCTTTTGTATGCATGGAACAGGTGATCCTAAAATTCATATGAAATTCCAATAGCCAAGACAAACTTGAAAAATAAAAGCAAAATTGGAGGACTCAGACTTTCCAATTTCAAAGCTGTTGCAAACCTTCAGTGATCAAAACTGTGGTATTGACATAAAGATAGCCATATTGATCCATGGAATAGAATTGAATATGAAGAACAAACCCATGCATAGATGACCAATTGCTTTCTAACAAGAGTGCCAACACTATTCAATAAAGAAAGAATAGTCTCTTCAATCTGTGATGCTAGAGAACTTGGTATCCACAAGCAAAACAATAAAGTTGGACACTTAACTCATACCATTTATAAAAATTAATTAAAAATAGATGAATGACCTACATGTAACAGGTGGAACTATAAGACTTTTAGAAGAGGAAAACATGGGGGAAGATATTCACAAAGATATACAAATATTATGCCTAAATAAATAGACAAATAAATATGCATTTCTTTTCTTTAAAAAAATCTTAATAACTTGGATTTGATGATGGATCTTAGATCTCACATCAAAAGCACAAGAAACAACATTAAAATAGAGAAGGTGGACATTATCAAAGTTGAAAACATTTGTGGATCAAAGGATAGTACTAAGATAAAGAAAACTCACAGAATGAGAGAAAACATACACAAATTTTATGACTGGTAAATGTCTAGTATCTAGAATTTATAAAGACCTTCTACAACTCAACAATAAAAAGATAATCCAATTTAAGAATATGTAAAGGGCTTAAATGGATATTCTTCTAAAAAATATATACAAATACCTAGGAATCTCATGAAAAGACTCAATGTTGCTGATCATTAGGTGAATGAAAATTAAAACCACAGTGAAATACAACTGTTGGCAAGACTGAGGATAAATCAGAACTCTTATGTATCACTGATAAAAATGCAAAATAGTCCATTAAGGTGGAAAATAGTTTGGCAGTTTCTCAACTGCAATTCTGCTCCATATCCAAATAATTAAGAGCAGTTATTCAAAGAAAACCTGTATAAAAATGTTCATAGCAACAGTACTCATAATAGCCAAAACATAGGAACAATTCACATGTCCATAAACTTTTGAATGTTGTTGTTGTTGTTGTTGTTAGGTGCCGTCGAGTTGGTATCCAACTCATAGCGACCCTCATAGGGTTTTCAATGGCAGACTATTTCGGGATTGCCTTGGGAGTGGATTGCCAGGTCCTTCTCCCATTTTTGCGGTGCTAGGAATTGAACTCCGGACCTCAGAGACTGCAGCGCAGCATTCTACCAACTGAGCTAAATCCCAGCAAACTTTTGAATAGACAAACAAAATTTGGTATATCCATATAATAGAATATTATCAGTGATAAAAAGTAATGAAATATTGATACACACTAAAACATATATGAACCTCAAAAACATTATACTAAATGACAGAAGCAGATATATTAGATCATATATTGTATGGCTCCCTTTATGTGAAATCCAGAATGGGTAAATCCTCAGAGTCAGAAGGAAGATTGGCAGTTGCTAGGAGATTATAGGGGAGTGAAGCGTGACTTCTTAATGTTTCCTTTCAGGTGCTGAAACCTTTTGGAACTAGACAGAGTTAGTGATTGTACAACATTATGAATGTACTAAATGTTACTGAATTTCATACATACTTTAAGATGTTGATTTTATGGTACATAAATTTTACCTCAATTTTAATCACTCAAAAAAAAATGAAGAAAATAAAGCAACAATAAATATACCCCTAAAGTAGCTCTGACATTCACCACATTTTATTATCTGATCCTATCTCTTTCTAACCTCATCTCCTTCCACATTCTAAAGGCACTAGGGATGTACTTATAACTGCTTAAGTCTTCTGTGCTCTCAACCCCAAGCTTTTATACATGAAATTCCTTCCTTTCTTTTTCTCCATTGCTAACCTAATGCCTATTTTTTCAAGGTTCTGCTCACATTTATTCTTTCTGGAAAGCATTTTCTAGTTCCTTCCCCTATCTTAATTCCTAGCTCTATATGGGGGTTAGACTTCTAACCAAGAGATCCCGTAACCCTCTTTACATACTACATTTGTCACAGTGTCTTCTAATTATCTTCCTCTCCAAACTGTGAGCCTCTCCAGAGCAGAAACTGTTAATAGCTCCTGGCAGCAGTCCTGGTACACAGCACATACTCACAAAGGGTTGAATTACTAAACTGGATCACACCTTTCTCTAGCATGATTGTTTCTCATGTGCTTTCTTGTTTGAGCACCAGCCTAATTCTAATTATGATTAGATTAGATTAGATCATAATCTAATATATTTGGTCCCCTTCCCACTGTGAGCCATTGGTCACAAGGAGACTTAGGAGAGTATATGCCTGGATCCTGACAGATATGTGACCACTGTAGAAACAGTTCTAATTAGATTAGATCATAATCTAATATATTTGGTCCCCTTCCCACTGTGAGCCATTGGTCACAAGGAGACTTAGGAGAGTATATGCCTGGATCCTGACAGATATGTGACCACTGTAGAAACAGTTTGGTATCCAGGCCCTAGTCCTGATGGATCTGAATTGTCATATTTATTCAAAGATGTACAAGGGAAGGAAATGAAGGCCTTGAAGTCAAAAGAACAAAGTTCAAGTTCCTATTGCACCATTCACTTGTGCAAACTTGGCCAAGCCACCTACACCATATGGGATATATTTTCCTTGTCTATAAAACAAGGATAAAAATAACTACCTTGTCTTAATTAAAACGATGCATTTCTACAGTTTGTATTTTTACATGTTTACATATTACAGGCCTTAAAGCTCCTTAAACTCATTTACAATAGAAACTTACAGTCAAACTGGGGGTTATGGCTCATGCCTATAATCCCAGTGACTCAGTAGGCAGAGGCAAGAGGTTCACAGGTTTGAGACCAGAGGCAGCCTGAATAATCTAGCAAGACCCTGTCTCAAGATAAAAAATTTAAAAAGAGGCTTAGAGTGCATCTCAGTGGTACAGCACTTACGAAACATGAGTAATGCCCTGGGTTCAACCTCCAAGTACCAGAAAAAAAAAAAAAGAAGAAGAAGAAGAAGAGGAAGAGGAAGAAGAAGATGTAGAAGAAGAAGGAGGAGGAAGAGGAGCAGGAGGAGCAAGAAGTAGGAGGAAGAGGAGGAGGAGGAGGAGGAAGAAAGAAAGAGAGGATCTTAGAATCAAATCAGGTTAATGACCTTCCCAGTCAAATAGGTAAATAAATCTCTAACATGATATAGACATGTGAATGATGATTATGTATTCACCTCCTTAAAGCAACATTATTGTGACATTCTTAGAAATAGTAATGTTCTACAGAGTTTCTGTCCCATATATATGAGTAATGGAGGCAATTGCAACAAGCTGGATGATCTGGTTAATCTTGCTACCCTGGTATCTGATCAATGCCTTCATTGTTGGGAAATGTTCTGGTGAGGCAGAGCTATACCCATGCTCATCACACAATGAAAGCTGCTTAAACCTCTCCCAGACAAGACAATATATTTTTTAAAGCCCCCATAAATGCCTCTCTAGCTTGAAATTGGAATAAAATGTCTTTAGAGAATGGAATCTCTAAAGATTTTACTATATTGGGAAACATTATTTTATATTTTCCAAATGAGATATATATTTTTAAGACTTTATTCTTGTACTGAAGTCCTTTATAATTCCCATTTTGTGATTCCCCATAGTGATGACTTAAGGGTCACTTTTACCTGTCTACTGGTGATAAAAATCTTAGAGTCAGTCAAGATTGGTCAAAATTGATATTTTTTTCTCCTCTCTGTTAATGGCTTGTAAAGTGGATGCACTATTATGTAAGAACAACAATTATATTTTATTATAAGCACAATAATTAAGTAGTTAATTTAGGCTCCTTTTTTTATCTGTTTGCTATGAAATAAAAATTAAATCCAGTTTAAATAACGTCATTCATGCCATAATCTGTCATGAAAGAAATAGGCTAAGACTATTTCTAAGAAATGATCTAAGAAAAAACTCTAACCCACATGTATTAGAAGGGCTTAGTAAAGGGAAAAGCATTTCTACAAAGTGTAAGATATATTGCCTCCTATTTTCAAGTAACAATCTGAAAACCATTCTCTCTCTTTCTCTCTCTCTTTTAAATCATAATTAAAAGTTGCTTATGAAATTTCCACCTCCCCTAGGCTGACCCTACCAAAAAACAAAGCATAACCAGGGAGAGGAAGTAGAAAGAGCCCTACAGGCAAATCTTTCCTGGTTTACTACAGCTTACAATTAGAAGAGGATGTTCTATGGGAAAGCAAACATTAAGTTCCAGCTTTACCAGAATCCATGCAGTAGTAAATTGATGACAGCAGTAGCTGAGCAATGGAAATATGATGCATTGAGACTTAATTTAGTCTAAGTTTAGATTCAAGTATAATCATTGAGCAGCTACTGACTCTCTGAAAAATTAATACTAAATTCTTATGCAAATATTCATCCAGCAGGAAAGAACAATGAGCTAGAATGGCCAAAAATTATAGCAAATATTTATGCCCGGAATGAAGACAGATTGGAAGTTAACACCAAAACTATATCATGTGTTATGTTTAAATAAAATTCTAAAGAAATACCAAAATGTGTCAGATGAGGAAGGATTTTCCATTTGATCCCAACAGCTATGTCTCTGATCTTTTCTTTTAGCACCCTACTCCAACCAATTACAGCCACACACCCCAAAATATGTCTTTACTGAGGCCACATCCTTATCAAACCCCTTCCCTTTCTTCTTGACCCAGCTCATTTGACATCTATTCTGTGAATCCTTTGATTCCCCAGACATTTCACTTCCTTGTCTCTCAGGGCTTTATTCACTTTTCTGTTAAAGGATTTGCCACATTAAATTTCAGTTTCTTGAACTTCTTGTCTACTTCTGATGTCTTTTATATCTGCATGTTCCCTGGACTAAACAAACTGCCCGTGTTTCATGTTGTTGTTAGGTACCAACAAGTCATGTCTGACTTATAGTGACCCTATATACAACAGAATGAAACACTCCCCAATTCTGTGCCGGGCACACGATCTTTTTTATGTTTAAACCCATTGTTGCAGACACTATGTCAATCCATCTAATTTATATCAAAGGATACTACAAGGTAGACAGAGAAATCTAGAAAAGAAATAAAGTAACCAGAAGAAAGAAAATATTACCCTGCATGCTTTAACATTCCATACCAGAATTTTTAGTGAGGAGGTATCATGTGGTCTTATAGAGAAGGGAAAGAATAAACATCTGATTTTTTATAAGTTGAGTCTTCCCTTTTTTCACTGACCTGCCACTCTCCCAAACATGATGTTCTTCTCCAGCGATTGGTCCCACCTGGCTACATGTCCAAAATACATCAGACTCAGTCTAGCAGTCCTTGATTCCAAGGAGCAGGCTGGTTGTGCTTCTTCTAGGACAGATCTGTAGATTCTTTTGCAGCCCATGGTATGTAGGTGTTCATAAATGTTTGCCAAACAGATGAGTGAGACTCCCAATCCTCTCCAAGTGAGACATCTACCTCTAGA
This sequence comes from Pedetes capensis, assembly GCA_007922755.1. Taxonomy (NCBI): domain Eukaryota; kingdom Metazoa; phylum Chordata; class Mammalia; order Rodentia; family Pedetidae; genus Pedetes; species Pedetes capensis. The sequence continues at coordinate 8,981 of VMDO01033022.1, forward strand.
ACAACCTTGAAATTCCAGTTCCTATTTCCTACACAGAGTCCAGGATTGTAATCTTCATTGAGAAACTAACATAGTGCCCAATAAGTTGTCTTTGTTGGAATATCTTAATGGCATCATGAGCTGAAGTAATAGAGAACATGCTAATTGTCTAGCAAAGGCCCAAATGTACAACCTTACAGTGAATTTATATCAAAGGATACTACAAGGTAGACAGAGAAATCTAGAAAAGAAATAAAGTAACCAGAAGAAAGAAAATATTACCCTGCATGCTTTAACATTCCATACCAGAATTTTTAGTGAGGAGGTATCATGTGGTCTTAAAGAGAAGGGAAAGAATAAACATCTGATTTTTTATAAGTTGTTTTTTAAAAAGTAATGTGTATACTATTGCATTCATCAGACTTTTGTTGTGTGATAAAATACTTGAGAAAACAAGAGAGGAAGGATTTATTTTGACTCTTGGTTTCACAGGTTTAGGTCTGTCATGGCAAGAAGAGTTTGGCAGATCATGTCATATCATGGTGGCCAGGAAGTGAAGCCAGAGAAGCCTGCACTAACTGGCTTTCTCCTCTTCCCCCTTTCATCCCATCTAGGCCCTAAGTGTATGGGATAGTACCACCCACTTTCAGGGAGGATCTCACCCCTTCTAGGTGAATCCTTTTTGGAAATGTCCTCCCAGATACACCCAGAGGTGTGTTTTTCTAATCCCCTAGTTGTTTCAATCTAGTCAAGTGGACAATCAAGATTAAGCATCAAAACTATGCTGCCCTGTCATGCTCTGTTGTTTCTGAGGCATGCCTTCCCAGTTGGTTTTGTTTGCCACCTGTCATCTATTTTCTGCCCTACAATCTGCCTTGCTCTCTGCCCCAGAAGGCTGACTTGAATTCACTGCATCATCAGCCACACGGCCCACTGGCTTCCAGGGGAGTCAGACCCATGGGAATTATCAGCTGAGATGAAAGACCAAGAAGAAAGACACATATCTCTCTCCCTGTACTCTGCCCATTCAGGGTGGAGCAATAGCTACCTTAGATGACAGCCCCTCTGCCTTGTAGGCTGCAGCCCTCCCTACTCTCACAATCCTGTTTCCTGATAAGAGTGCCTTCTCTTTCCTGGTAGGAGCTTGACTGATAAAATGCTCACCCATTAATGAACAACAACAAAAAAAAAGAATTAAAAAAAATGCTGCCTGGGTGCTTCTACTTCTTGCTCTAGTATGTCTTCCCCTGAGCAGTTTCTCTACTAAAACTTATATTAAAGGAACTCTGAGGGTTGAGAAGGGCAATCAATAGCTAGGAATTTCAGCTGGAAGCCCACTGATTTTTGCCCATTTTAGAAAGATCACAAGCTTTGGTAGAACAATAAACAATTCCTCCCAGTGATTGTTCTGAACACTGGCAATTAGACTTCCCCAAGGGCACATGTCTGAAGTTCACCTCTCCTCACGCCTACAATTGACCTCATCAGAAAAGAGCTGTGCAACTGCAACTCCCCTTTGGTTCAATTCAATAAACCTGCTTTAAATATCTCCACTTGTTCATTATTGTTGGGGAAAAAAAAGAGTGAATGTCCAGGGAGGCTTGTACAGCCATGTGCTAGCTGTGTCAGATTTTACGTTTGTTCTTCTGGTTAAAAACACTTGGGATTCCCTTAAGATTATTATGATGCAGAATCATATTTTCAAAAGGATCCTTTGATTCTTTCCAGTAAAAGTAACTCAAATGATCTCTGCTCTTTTTTCAAAGTGGCACCATGTCATCCTTCCCTTTTCAGTTGCTGAGTACTCAGAGCAGATCCCAGAGGCACCGGGAAAATGTTGTCTGTCACTTAGAGAAAGGCAGATTCTTCTGGAAGTTAAAAGCGATGGATTCCAGAAAATGTTTTTTCAGTTGTTTGAGATTTAATGAAACATGGGGTGTTCACTGCCAGGTAGCACAATGTTCATTTTTAAGCTTTCCTTATGTTGTCATATATTTGCCCAAAACACTGCCTTATGTTACTTTGTCTTTTCTGTTTGCCGACATTTCTGTGCAACATTCCTAAGACTTCAGATTTTTTAAAGCCCATTTAAAAAATAGCCACTAACAAAGGAAAGACTTTTTAAGCCCTCAGGCAATTGCATTCAGGTAGGAGCAAGGAATTTAATTTGAGGCTCAGAAGTAATGAGGCTTATGGGAATTCCAAACATAGCCTATACTTGAGAATTCTTTTATACCAGCAGTCTTCTTGTTGTATTAAAATAGTGATTTGAGATATAAGTGGTATCTACTATATAAATTGTTTTCAGAGCCATAAACCCTGGTATTATTTAGGTAAATAGCTATTTTCAGCTCTTGGTCCCTGAAAATCTAGGTTTTTTTTCCTGAGGCCGATGGCTTTAAGTCAGCAAGAACTCTCTGGATGTCTATAGCAACTTTTGAGACCACCATCTCTCGCCCTCCAACCTGCCCCAGAGGATCAGAAGACAATACTTACTTACCCCTTGATCTATCTGAAGTTCAATAACAGTGCCATTAGTGCAACAAGAGGAAAAGAAGTAGAACCATCTCTGCCTTAAGAACATTTCAAAAGCCAGGAACCCTCCAAAATTGAAGCCATGAAAATTGGGTCCACGTACAGAGAATGTCTCCCAAAATTATGTAGACTTGCCAAATAAGAATGCAGCCAAGTCAGGAATGCTAGCACACTCCTGAATCCTAGTACTTTGGAGACTGAAGCAGGAGGAACATGAGTTCTTGGCCAGCCTGGACTACATAGCAAGACCCTATCTCAAAAATAAACAAAACAAAACAAACAAACAAACAAAAAACCCTGCAGCCTAAAGGACCTTATTTCATCTTCCATATTGTATGTCTAGAAAATCAAACTTCTAATAAAGGATGTGATCAAAGTAAATTTGAGTTTACTTTACCGTGAAACCCTTGTGCATTACCATGGTTAAAATCATGTTGTTTTACAATCATGAAGTCCACTGGAGTCCACATTATTATCTTTCAATCCTCTCCTATAGTAAGTTAATAAAATGGTTATTTAATCTATAAAATAATATTTACTGAGCCCTATACCAAGTGACTGGGAGGAGGAATAGATACAAATAACCATACATGGTTTCTGACCTCAAGCTTATCATTAGGCTAAGAAAAGAAATCCTGATCAAATTATATGGGTTGTGGAAATAAATCAGTACATTCCCCCAGTTCAAAGTAACATGGTACATGTTGACTCTATTGGAGTGAAAGGAGACAATTATTAGACACAAGAAAGAGATTGAGATCAAATTGTCTCTTATCATCTCATCATTTGTGTAGTGTAACTTATGTCTCTCGGGCAAAACTTATCTTTGTGAAAAATCATACTCCAGCCCTCTTACTACGCCCTTCCAGAGAGCTGTAGTTTTACTCCTCTTCTTCATGTTTACTGGGATGCTTAGTTTAAATAAATGCTACTGAGCTTTAAGATGGACACAATCTCTCTCTCTCTCTCTCTCTCTCTCTCTCTCATAATTTTACTTTATTCAGAACCCAATGTTTTTAAAACACTATTATTCATAATCTTCCAAAGCAAAGCAAATAATTTAGTAAGTTTATTACAAGGGTCCCCTCCAAAATCAACAGATTGCATCCTAAAACTAAGTTGTCTGGGCAACACCAATCCAAGGACCCAATGTAATGGTTAACTTGAGGTGTCCACTTACCAGGATTAAGGAATACCATTACTTCTGGGTGTGTCTGTGAGGGTGTTTCCAGAGGAGACTGGTTTGTGAGCCAGTGGACTGAGAGTGAAAGATCCACCTTGGATGTGCGCAGGCACCATCTTATTAGTTGGGAACCCAGAAAGGACAAAAATGGCAGAGAAAAAGTGATTTCCTCTCTCACAGTTCTGGAGGCTTAGAATTCCAAAATCAAAGTGCTAGCATCTGGCAAGGGTCTTATTGTGTCCCTTGTGCAAGTTTTGGCTTGCTGTGTCCTCCTATGATGAAAGATGAGAGGGTAAGGATAGGCAAGAAAGCAAGAGAGGGATGCATTCAGTTTTATAACAAACTGATGAGTCTGCAGCCGTAGCATCTCGACATCCAATCTGACCTGATCTTAGAAGCTAAGCTTGGTCATCCTGATTAGTCCTTGGATGGGAGACTCCCTGGGAATACCACGTGTTGTAGGCTAGGGAGAAGGATCTGACTGCCCACTCCTGACACAATCCACCATGCCATTGAAAACCCTATGAATAGCAGAGAAGCACTGACATAGTGCCAGGCATGGCACAGTGTCAGAGAGTGTTTCATTCTGTTGTACATAGGGTTGTTATGAGTTGGACCTGACAGGGCAGCACCTAACAACAACAACAACAAATTCATACTCACAATAACAAGACTAATCCATTCATGAGGGCAGAGTCCATCACTCCTTGAAGGCCCCACCTCTCAACACTGTTGCACTGGGAATTAATTTTCCAACATATAAAGTTCGGAGGAGATATATTCAAACCATAGCAGGCACTAACCTTAAGATGTTGGTAGAATAGCCTAAGAATCTTAATTTTAATGAATTTTCCAGTTTATCATTATGCTCCTACCAGCAACAGTTTGAGAACAGTTGGTTTAGGGCCTGTGCTGGTTTCTAGGACATACACTTAATCCTATTCTTGACAATGAAATCTGTATTGAGAATCATCCCTTTTAGTTACATTCTTTTCTATATTGCAGGAATTCTTAGTCCAAGACCCATAGATTTCTACAAAATCTTTGGATAGACTTCATGACATACTTAAATTCTCCAGAACATATATGCAAAATCATGGGTGGGTGTGTGCTTTTTTTTTTAGAGGGATAAGAATCCATAAAAATCTTCAGATTATCAGAGGCTCCAAAACACAGAATAGTCAATAGTATGTAAACTCTAGGATCCCATAATTGAAATTAAGTTTCTCTCCAGAGTAAGTACACACATGGTTACTAATATGGGCTTTACAAAGAAAGAGAACCAAAGACCAATTTCCGTGATGAACATTGAGGCAAAAATCCTCCATAAAATTCTGGCAAACCAAATTCAGGAACACATACAAAAGATCATACACCACAATCAAGTGAGTTTCATTCCATGCATGCAACGCTGGTTCAACATAAGGAAATCAATTAATGTAATTCAACATTTCAGGAGACTTGCAGACAAATCACATGATCATTTCAATGGATGCTGAGAAGGCCTTTGATAAAGTGCAACATCTCTTTGTGATAAAAGTCCTGAAGAAACTAGGTATAGAAGGAACTTATCTCAATATCATAAAGGCCATCTGTGACAGGCCTATAGGCAACATCATGTTAAATGGCAAATAATTGAAAGAATTCCCTATAAGATCAGAAATAAGAGAAAGATGTCCACTCTCTCCTCTCTTATTCAATATTGTCCTAGCCAGAGCAATCAAGCAAGAGAAAGAAATTAAAGGAATATAGATAGGTAAAGAAGAGGTCAAACTATCCCTATTCACAGATGACATGATCCTATACCTAAAAGAACCTAGACATTCCACTAGAAAACTCTTATAGCTAATTAGCTCCTTCAGCAAATAGCAGGATACAAAGTTAACACTCAAATACAGTAGCTTTACTTTTCACCAATAGCAAACAGGAAAAGAATGAAACCAAGACAACAATTCCATTCACAATTAGCCCACCAAAAAATTAAATATTTAGACCCTAAAAGACACTAAATACCTCTACAATGCAAATTTCAAAACATTAAACAAAGAAATAGCAGGAGATACTAGAAGATGGAAGGACCTCCCTTGCTAATGGATTGGAAGAATTAATATTGTAAAAATAGCTATACTACCAAAATGATCTACAGATCTATGGATTCAATGCAATCTTCTTCAAAAATTCTAATGACATACTTTGCAAAAATAAAAAAACAATCCTAGAATTCACATGGAAGCACAAAATACCACGTATAGTGAAAACAGTCCTAAACAGCAAAAACACTGCAGGAGATATGACAATACCTGACTTGAAAGTATAAGACAGGGCCATAGTGGCAAAACCAGCTTGGTACTGGCAAAAAAACAGGCATGAAGTTCAACAGAACAGAATAGAAGACCCAGAGATACACCCACACTACAGCCACCTGATCTTTGACAAAGGAGCTAAAAGCATACATTGGAGAAAAGATAGCCTTTTCAACAAATGGTGCTGGGAAATTGGATATCCATATGCAGAAGAATGAAAACAGACCCATGTCTCTCAATATGTATGAAAGGTAACACAAAATGGATTAGAGACCTCAACCTAAAATCAAAAACCTTAAAACTACTAGAAGAAAAGATAAAGAACATACTCCAAAACATAGGCATAGGCAAGTATTTCCTCAAAAGACGCCAGTTGCCCAGGAAACTGTACCAAGAATCAACAAATGGCATTATATGAAATTGAAAAGCTTCTGTACAGCAAAGGAAACAATTATCATAGTAAAGGGGGAGGACACAGAATGGGAGAAAATCTTTGCATCCTACACATCTAACAGGGGACTAATCTCTAGAAAAGATACAAAACTTAAGAATCAAACACCAAAACAACAAATAACCCAATAAATAAGTGGACAATGGAACTGAACAGACAGTTCTCAAAAGAAGAAATATGAAGGACCAAAAGGCACATGAAAAAATGTTCAATATCCATAGCCACTGTTGTTGTTGTTGTTAGGTGCTGTCGAGTCGGTATCCGACTCATAGCGACCCTCTGTACAACAGGGGAAACCCTATTGTCAGTGTTTCTCTGCTGCTCATAGGGTTTTTAATGGCAGATTGATTTTTGGGAGGGGATTGCCAGGTCCTTCTCCCAAGCCTACAGCTTCTGGTGTTCCCAGGCAGTCTCCCACCCAGGTACTAACCAGGCCCGACCCTGCTTAGCTTCCGAGATCTGACGGGATCGGGTGCCACAGGGCTACAGCTGCAGGCTCCATAGCCATTAGGGAAATGCAAATCAAAAAACACTGAGATTCTATCTCACTCCAGTAAGAATGACCAAGATCAACAAAACAAATAATAAATGCTGGCAAGAATATAGAAAAAAAGGAACCCTTTTACACTGCTGGTGAGACTGCAAATTAGTTTAACCACTTTGGAAATAAATGTGGAGCTATCTCAGAAAACTAAAAATAGAATGGCCATACAACTCAGCCATAGCACTCCTGGGAATATACCCAAATGGAGACAAGTCATCATATCATAGAGAGACCTGCATTTCCATATGTAATGCAGCACTTTTCACAATTGCAAGGATATGAAACCAACGAAGATGCTCATCAACAGAAGAATGGATAAAAAATTGTAACATATATAAATAATAGAATATGACTCAGCAATAAAAAGAATGAAATAATGTCATTTGCAGCAAAATGGATGGAACTGGAGAATGTTATCTTAAGTGAACAAACATGGGTTCAAAAAGAAAAATACCTTATGTTCACACTCATAAGTGAGAGCTGATTCTTACTTAAAAGAAGAAAAATTATATAGATATGTAAAAATGAACTATTAAACTTAGCTCAGAAGGGAAAATATAGGCAGAGTAGAAAGAAGGAGAGAGGGGACTAGCAAAGGGAAGTAAATGTTGTGGAATGTGGGAAGGGGAGGAGAAACAATGTAAAATGGGTATAACTGGAGAACATCATTTTAAGCAAATTAACCCAGACTCAAAAAGAGAAATATCATATATTCTCACTTATATGTAGGAGCTAAATCTAACTTCTTATTGTTCGGTGCCATCAAGTCAGGTCTGACACATAGCAACCCTCTTAGGTTTTTCAAAAGTTAATTATTTTGGGATTCTTTCAGGAGTGGACTACTACATCCTTCCCCCATTTTTGTGGTGCTGGGGATCAAACCCAGGTCCTCAGGGAGTGTGGAGGAGCACTCTACCAAGTGAGCAAAACCCCAGCCCAAATCTAACTTAACAGAAGAAAAAAATTATACATATTTGTTGTTGTTGTTGTTAGGTGCCGTCGAGTCCGACTCATAGCGACCCTATGTACAGCAGATCAAAACACTTCTCAATTCTGTGCCAGGCACACGATCTTATTTATGTTTAAGCCCATTGTTGCAGACACTGTGTCAATCCATCTGGTGGAGGGCTTTCCTTTTTTTTTTCGTTGACCTGCCACTCTCCCAAACAAGATGTCTTTCTCCAGGGATTGGTCTCTCCTGACTACATATTCAAAATATATAAGACACAGTCTGGCCATTCTTGCTTCCAAGGAGCACTCTGGTTGCACTTCTTCTAGGACAGATTTGTTGGTTCTTTTGACAGTCCATGGTATATTCAATAGACGTCTCCAGCACCATAATTCAAAAGCATCAATTCTTCTCCTGTCTCCTTTGTTCATTGTCCAGCTTTTACAACTATATGATGCAACTGAAAACACCATGGCATGAGTCAGGTGAACCTTCGTCTTCAATGTGACATCTTTACTTTTCAATACTCTAAAGAGATCATTTGCCACAGCTTTTCCTAGAGCAATGCGTCTTTTGATTTTTTAACTGCTGCTTCCACAGGTGTTGATTATAGAACCAAGCAAAGCAGAATCTTGGACAACCTCAGTCTTTCCTCCATTTATTGTGAAGTTACATACTGGCCCAGTTGTAAGGATTTTTGTTTTGTTGATGTTTAGTCACAACTCATACTGAAGGCTGTGATCTTTGATCTTCATCAGTAAATGTTTTAAATCCTCTTCACTTTCAGCAAGCAGAGTTGTATCATCTGCATAATGCCAGTTGTTAATGAGTCTCCCTCCAGTCTTAATGCCGCATTCTTCCTCATAAAGTCCAGCTTCTCAGATTATTTGCTCAGCATATAAATTGAAGAGATATGGTGAAAGTGTACAGCCCTGATGCACACCTTTCTCAAGTTTAAACCAGGCAGTGTTTCCTTGTTCTATTCGAGCAACTGCCTCCTGGTTCACATACAGATTCCTCATGAGTACAATTAGGAGCTCTGGTATTCCCATTTTCCTAAGTGTTATCCATAATTTATTATGATCCACACAGTCAAATGCCTTTGCACAGTCAATAAAGCATAGATAGACATCTTTCTGATATTCTCTGCTTTCAGCTAATATCCACCTGACATCAGCAATGATGTCCCTGGCTCCCCACCCTCTTCTGAATCTAGCCTGATTTTTCAGTAATTCCCTGTCTATATACTGCTGCAGTCACTTTAGATATATAAAAATGAACAATCACACCTAAGAATGGAAAATACAAGCTGATCAGAAAGAAGGGAGAAGGGATCAGTGGGTGGGAGCAGAGGTTTGGGAAGGAGGAGAGGGGAGGAGCAATATGTACAGGGGCAAAGAGAAAGAGGAAAATCTCAAAATATAAGATGCAACTATATGAATACATGAAAAAAAGAAAAGAGGAAAGGAAAAACATCAGTGAAAATATAATCCATAATTGCATGCAATTTTCATTACATATTAACACTTTTTTCTTTTTCTCTTTAGTTTATATTG
>VMDO01033023.1:0-18290 GCA_007922755.1 Pedetes capensis
GTTGTTTCTCTTTCTGAACTTGTGTTCATTCGCTTAAAATAATTTTCTCTAATTCCATCCATTTTGCTGCGAATGACCCTATTTCATTTTTCTTGATTGCTGAATAGTATTCCATTGTGTATATATACCATAGTTTTTTAATCCATTCTTCTGTTGAAGGGCACTTTGGTTGATTCCATATCTTTGCTATTGTGAAAAGTGCTGCATTGAACGTGGAGATGCAGGTGTCTCTGTGGTATGATGATTCATCCTAAGGAGCGCTTTCAATGAAGGCTTACTCACAGTCTATCCCACGATGTAAGAATTTTGTTCACAAAGCCAGTTTCAGAACTATTGACTTGATTCGCTTGAGCATCAAAACATAACATCACAGAAGAAACCAATATTTCAGGTGACTGGCTCGAAAATGTATCATGGCACTCGAGTATTGGGAGGAGTGGCCGTGAGATTCACTTCCTCAAACTGTTTCAGACTCCAGAAACACACGCTCAGCATTCAATCGAAATGATGTCATCGTCAGATGTACAATGAACTGTAATTTTCTTATGCCCAGTGGGATATTTTTATCACAAATTCTGATGAGCATTGTCTGTGGACAGAGAAAGCCACTGCCATGTATGTGTGGAATTAAAAACAAGAATGAACACACACACATATCCATACCACAGATCCACGGATTTATCCACCAGAAGGATGCGTGTGCATTTGTATTATCTGTTGCCTTTTAAAACTAAATGTCCTTTAAAAGAGCAGCTTCCTCCCTTTCTGAAATATCTTAGGTCCATCTCTCACTCAGATGAGCAAAACTTTTACTGAGTTATTCTAATGCACCAGGTCTTATTCTGTGCACTGCTAATTTTCTTGCTAGTTTTCCATTATATTCCTCCATTGGAAAACTCTCTGATCATTACATTTCATCCCTTGGTAAGTAAGTTTAGCAAAAGTTCATTGAAAAGGTTAAATTTCATGGTTCACAAGGTTATGGGATGTTTCAATCCACATGAACAATGAAACTCTAATCGACATACATTATTTTATTTATTTTGAGATTTGGAATATTCTGCCCTGACAAATGGAATTTAATTTATAAGATGAAACAATATAAAGCTTATGTTGAAAAACAATTTTACCTCAATATATGTGAACTGACGTTGTCTGATTTTAATAAATATACCATCATGGCTCTGCATGGGAGGGGGCTGGTTCTAGACAGTAAAACTGATAGATGCCAAAGGCCCTTGTATAAAATGGTATAGTATTGGCATATAACCTTATGTCCGTCCTTGTGCATACCTTAATGTACTACTTATAATATCCAATATAATGTAAATGTTATATAGATGTATACTATATCGTATATAAAAAAGATAACAAATGCCTATACATATTCATTACAGACATATTTTTTTCCGAATATTTTCTATCTGTGGTTGGTTGAGTCTACGGTATAGAATCTGCAGATATGGAAGACCACCCATCTATGTTTTTATTTCAAAAGAGATTCTCCCTACTCTCCATGAATAAGTGTCTGCTACCAAACATACTTTCCGGAAAAATAAAATAAAAACACAAAAATATACACAGAACCCCCCCTCTTAAATCCATAAAATTGTATTTAAAATAAGACATGGACCAATAGCTTCAGATCTATGGTAACAGGAAGCAGTGTGATGCCCCGGAGCAGGGAAGTGCACGGGGTGGGTGGCCCTCTGCCCTCTTGCCCGGCTCTGCCCCTCTGCCCCACCAGACCGGGGACACTTTGCAGACACTGCTGCAAGGAGTGGGATCCAGTCCGAGGACAGCGGTCTCCCCAAATGGAGAGTGCAAAGGTCAGAGCTGAGGCCTGCTCAGGTGACTAGAGCCCGGGAAAGTGTGCCCAGGAATGAAAAAGATGGTTGAGGTTGGAGCCCCTGGCGGCTGCATGAAGACTTCCTGCAGGGCCACGTGCTGACGCATAGCATGCGCTTCCAGCTGTCCCAGCAAGGGACACAGGTACAGACTGAAAGACGTTAGCAGCTAGAAGGCCGAGGTGGCACAGTGCTGGACACGAGGGTTCCAGTCACACGTAATGGACAGACCTCAGTGAGCATCTTGGGCTTTGGTGAGGAGCCAAGAAGTCCATGCCTTATAGTTATAATGACCTGCTACAGCACAGGCTGTGCGGGAGGGTTGAGGAAAAACAAAATAGATGAGGCTTAGTGAGGAAGGAAATGACGGCTCAGAGGATCAAAAGGATTCACCTCTTACAAAGTTGTTGTTAGGTGCCGCCGAGTCGTGTCCGACTCATAGCGACCCTTGTAGGGTTTTTCGATGGCTGATTGTTTCTGGATTGCCTCCGGAGTGGGTTGCCATGTCCTTCTCCTGTTTTTGCAGTGCTGGGAATCGAACTCGGGACCTCAGAGACTGCAAAGCGGCACTCTACCAACTGAGCTAAATCCCAGCCCTACCTCTTACGATAATATAAATATATGTAACACGTAATAATATAAATATGTTCAAAGCAAAAAAGGGAAAAGTGGGCATAGAGGGAACAGAGAAGAAATTTTAGAAGAGAAATATAAAACCCAATAGCAACTCTGGTGGGGCTGGGATTTAGCTCAGTTGGTAGAGCGCTGCGCTGCAGTCTCTGAGGTCCTGAGTTCGATTCCCAGCACCCCAAAAATGGGAGAAGGACCTGGCAATCCACTCCCAAGGCAATCCTGAAACAGTCAGCCATTGAAAACCTTACAGGGGTCGCTATGAGTAGGATACCGACTCGACGGCACCTAACAACAACAACAACAACAACAAGCAACTCTGGAACTTACAATATTCCAAATGCATATTTCACTAAATTGTCGAAACAAATGATTAGAACTGGTAGAAGAAAGATAAAGGTGATGACACACTCTTATTGGAAACAATGCAGTCATCTAGCAAAAAGTAGAATTAGATCTTTAAAGTATATAAAGGAAAAAAGGGATAAAGAAAAAAACTTTTCAGAAGTATATGTCCAAGAAAAATAGTCTTCAAAACCTAGAGTGAATTAATGACATTTTTAAACAAAGAAAAGAAAAAGGAAAAAGAAAAGAACAACTTGAGATAATTTGTGGTTGGTAGAGCTATGCAGCAAGAAATACTAGAGGAAGTTATTCAGGCTGTTGTTGTTAGGTGCCGTTGAGTCATGTCTGATTCATAGAGGCCCTCAGAAGGTTTTCAATGGCTGATTGTTTCGTCTGATTGCCTTGGGAGTGGGTTGCCACATCCTTCTCCCATTTTGTGGTGCTGGGAATCGAACCTGGGACCTCAGAGACTGCAGAGCAGTGCTCTACCAACTGAGCTAAATCCCAGCCCAAGTGTCACCATATCCAGCTAAAAATTTCTTTTTTTAAAAGAAAGTATCAAACTGAGCACTGTGAAGCAGTGAGCTCACCTAACTTAGCAAGACTCTGTGTCAAAAGGAAGAACGGGGCTTGGGTGCAGCTCAGTGGTCGAGCCCTTGCATAGTGTATGCAAAGCCCTGGGTGCAAGACCCCCCACCCAGGATTGTAAAACAAACAAGCAAATGAAAACATAAGTTTTATACCTCTTTTTTCTAAATAAACACAGGAATAACACTCAAAAAAAAAAAAATTCTTGCACCCTGCCATCCAATCCTGGCTGATCTTGGAAACTAAGTAGGCTTGGCCTGGTTAGCCTTTGGAGGAGAGACCACCTGGGAATTCCAGGTGCTGCAGGCCAGGGAGAAGGACCTGGCAACCCACTCCTGAAATAACCCGTCATGGAAAACCCTATGAATAGCGGAGGGGCACTGACAATAGTGCCGGACATCGCACAGTGTTGAGGAGTGTTCGTTCTGTTGTACAGAGGGTCACTATGAGTTGGTTGCTATGAATCAGATCTGACTTGGCAGCACCTAACAACAACAACAATAAGCCCACAAAAAAGCCCTCATATCATGCTGTGTGGTTTGGATGTTGCTATGATGCTGAAAGCTATGCCTCCAGCATTTCAGATACCAGCAGGGCCCCTCATGGTAGACAGGTTTCAACTGAGCTTCCAGACTAAGACAGACCAGGGAGAAGAACTGGGCTACCCAGTCCCAAAAGAATTAGCCATTGAAAACCCTATGAATAGCAGTGAAGCACTGTCAGATATATCGTTGTTGTTGTTAGGTGCCGACCAGTCAGGTCCAACCCAATGTACAAGAGAATGAAACACTCCCTGAAACTGTGCCTTGCTTGGCACTATGTTAGTGCTTCTCTGCTATTCACGGGGTTTTCGATGGCTAGTTGTTTGGGGATTATTTCCCAAGTGGGTTGTCATGATTTTCTCCCATTTCTGTGGTGGCGGAAATTGAACCCCAGGCCTCAGAGAGCATAGGGCAGCACTCTACGAATGAACCAAAACCCGAGCACCACTGTCAATGAGTCCCCAGGGCTGGTAGAGATTCAAGAAATGACTGGGAAAGAGTTGCCTCCTCAAAGTAAGTTGACCTTAATGAAGAGAATGGACTAGAGGCCCTGGTGTTGGGGATTTTTAAAATTATATTTCCCAGCTAGGGTCCCTCCTAACAGTCTGAGGGGCTGACCCCTAGTTGACCCCAGGGCTCATCTCACTCACTCAAAACAGCCCCTCCCATCGAGTGAGCAAAGATGGCCCCCGGCCAGCTTGACCAGCCTTAACCACCTTAATTTTGATTGGCTCCCCTCACCACTGGCAGGTAATAACTGTCTCCACTTGGCAGTTATGTCCGTTTGCCCACTGTACCTGCCAGCTGTGTGCCTTGATTGGCTCAACCCCACCACGTGACCCTTCCAGGACCCTATAAAAGCAGGGCTCCTGGACCCCATCCTTATCCTTTGATCCTCACCTCTCTGACCGTCTCCTGAACCTCATCACCTAGACCAGCGCTCCCTACTCCAGCAAGACCATCTAGCAAGCCGGCGAGTTCAAGCCCAGGGGCCCCGAAGAGCCAAAGGCATCTAGCAAGCCACGAAGAGCCTCCCAAGTCCTCCCATCCTTGGGAAGGAGGGGGGTAAAGAAGGCGAGCCGCGAGAGTCAAGACCATCGGACCTTCACGGAACACCAGCGGCTGTGGCTGTGCCTTTAAGGCTGAGCTGTACCAGCACTTAGCCTGCAGCATTCCATGCTGCAAGCCTAGAGCCAGCACTTAAATGGATAGAGCCTTGCTCTATAGGGGCTGCTTACTCCTTGCTCTCCATAAGGGGAGCACCCCAATTAACCTTCCCTGTTCTTCTCCAACCATCTGAAGGTCTCCCGAGGTCCTTCTTTCCCGACATCAGCCACGTTGTTATGTTGAGGGTTTGGCCCTAACTTTAGCCGGGCTAGAGCTAAAACCCCAATACCATGGGACCTGCTTTTGCTGATGTGGCATGACTCAAAATGAGAAGAAACACAGTGACTGCAACAATGGGGTCAAACATAAAAAGATCGTGTGCAGGGCACAGTATTGGGTAGTGTTTTGTTCTGCTGTGCTTAGGGTTGCTGAGTCAGATCCCACTCCTTGGCACCTAACAACAAGCCCACAAACAGGGCAACATTCAGGACTTATGCGGATGCAGACTGCCTTTTTATCCTTGTTCCAAACTGAGGTCACCCAGATGAGGAGATAAAAATCCAATTGGGGCACATAGCTCCGATGGATTTGCGGGGAGGGGGAATGTCACTTAAATTAGGAGAAAGATTATTACATTGGATTTAAGTCGGTAGTATTCCAAGCACACGCTGAGATGTTTGGGGGTGTCTGGAGGCCTGTATTTTTTGTCTATTTTTCTCTTGATTTCATTATAACCGAGAACAAAAGAAACCTCAAAACTAGTTACTCTCATTTAATTTATGAGTAGCTTTCCTTGTGGTTCAGTGGAGCAAGTTCCTAAATCTTGATTTTCGCTGTTTAGCAAGAGCATATGTCTGTGTGTTATAGGAGGAATTTATATAGGAAATCACGCTGGTGATGTCCCTGGGGTCGATAGAGATATCACCTTCTCTGAGAAACTACCCCATAAATCCTTTATTGGGGGAACGCAATAGTCAGAAGCCTCAGAGAGGCTGCTGTTTTCTAATAAATTATGCTTATATTGGGGTGGGGTAAGGGAAACATTGTTTTCTTAATACTATTTGAAAAAAAATGCGGAGAATTAATTTGCCAACTTAAACCAACTCAGAGTTATTGCCGAGCTCCCACACGATAAATCAGAAGGAAAGATCGGAGCCAGCGGGCCAAGTCAGTTCTCAGATGAAAACTGATACCCGCAGCAGTATCAGCTGTCATCGGCTCTGCCAGTAAAACATGTGTTTCCTGTTATGTGGGACCAGCCCTAGAGCACAGCATTTGACACTTGGTGGGTGCCCAATGAATGCAGAATCCATCAATGTCTGTTACACTAAATAAAACCATTTTATGAATCATGTCGCGCTGAGCACTTGCCAGTAACCACTTGCCTTCTTGAAGTCCAGCATGCAGAGCCTGGCTTTCTCTCCAAACTGCCATTTGCACTGTGTGTTCGAGTCATACAGCTCCCCCGGCAGCTTCTCGGGGTATTTGTATTCTCTGCTGGGCTTCGGCTGATCCGCAAGGCAGATGGCTTGGGCGGTGCTGAAACACACATGAGATTGGGCTCTTAGTGAAGCCAGAGAGTTACCTACCAAAGGGTGCCTAATCAATTGCACTCCTTTTCTCCTAGGTAGATTGTTTAGGAAAAAGAGAAAATTTCCTCTCGAGAGCCAGTACAACATTTGTTGTTGTTGTTAGGTGCCATCAAGTTGTATCCGACTCATGGTGACCCTTATAGAGTTTTCAATGGCTGGCTGTTTTGGGGATTGTCTCGGGAGTGGATTGCCACATCCTTCTCCTGTTTTTTGTGGTGCTGGGAATTGAACTCGGGACCTCAGAGACTGCAGAGTGGGTGCTCTACCAACTGAGCTAAATCCCAGCCCAATATCACATTTACTCTAATTATATTTAAATACGGAGACCACGTTTTCTGAAGTGGTTCACGAAATGTTTTATCTTTTCTAAGAAGACAAAATTTTCTTCATTAGGTAGCTCAAATTTACCATGCAGATAAGTGAGGCTGAATAATCATGACCAGATGTTTAATGTAAGAAGGTCCTGTGACAGAGTGTTTTATACACACGTCTTGCCAGAAACAATCCAAAGATGAAGCTGGACATTGTAAAAATCAAAAGACAGTGAGGCTACCTCAAAGATCAAGCCAACCTACCTCCCTTCCTTCCTGTCTTCCTCCCTTCCTTCCTGTCTTCCTCCCTTCCTTCCTTTCTTCCTCCCTCCCTACCTCCCTCGCTTCCTACCTTTCTCTTTCTTTCCTTCTGTTTCCTTCCTTTGTTTCCGCCAGGGTGGGCTATATCTGTGTAACACCTCATAGCTTCCAGAGGACTTTTGAGGAACACTGGATTTCCCCAGCCACTGTCTACACTCAGTCTAATTTCTGACTAGATTCCCAAGACCAGTAAAACCTTTACCTGGAGCCGGGCGCAGTGGCGCACACCTGTAATC
Organism: Pedetes capensis; assembly: GCA_007922755.1. Classification (NCBI taxonomy): domain Eukaryota; kingdom Metazoa; phylum Chordata; class Mammalia; order Rodentia; family Pedetidae; genus Pedetes; species Pedetes capensis. The sequence continues at coordinate 7,520 of VMDO01033023.1, forward strand.
CCAGTGGCTCAGGAGATGGAGACAGGAGGATTGCAAGTTCAAGACCAGAGGCAGTCTGCGTAATTTAGTGAGACCCTGTCTCAAAAAGGAAAAAAATGGGCTGAGGATGCAGCTCACTGGTCCAGCACTTGCAGAGCATGCAAGCACGAGGCCCTGGGTTCGACCCCCAGTACCGCAAAAACAAAACAAAACAAAACAAAACAAAAACTTCACTTGGCTAAAGTTCACTAACAGTGGCTAAAGATGAACTAGTGATTCCTTCGTCCAAAAATTAAGCAGCCCTTTTTTTAGGTTACCTTTTTTTTAAATTGGAAATTTTTAATGTACACCTTAATGTGATTCATTCTGACATGCTTTTCATTGTGACATTTCCATATATGCATTTTGCTGTACATTATTCATATGGGCTCCCCCTTACCCTCTTGTATGCTTCCTCCCCCCGTCCTACCACCCCATCAAAGACTTTTCTACCATTTACTTTTTATGGTTTGGATATACCATGCCCCCAAAAGGCTCCTGAGTTCCAGCCTTGGTCTCTAGCTGGTGGCACCATGGAGAAGTGACTGGATTGTGACAGTACTCCCTTCACCAGTGGATGAGCCCATTGGTGAGTTCATCACTGAACTGGATATTGGGATATGGTGCCTAGTTGGAGGAACTTTGAAGGATATATCTTCTTCCCCCATCCTCTTTCTCCTTCTAATTCCTGACCACTGTGAGGCAATTTGCTTCTTCCTCCAACACTCCTGCCACCATGACATTCCGTGTCACCTCAGGCCTACAGCTATGGAGCTGGCCAACCTCAGATTAAAACCTTTGAAATCATGAGCCAAATTAAGTCTTTCTTCCTTTTAAATTGTGTCTCTCAGGTATTTTTCATGGCAGCAAAAAGATGTGAAAAGACAATCTACTTCCTTGCCAGAATGTTTTGGGTATAATCAAAATAAATTGAATAATGGCAGATCATCTCTCAAACCATGCTTCTAAGTGGTTATCAGAACTGACTGGACAAGCTTTGGCTCCCATCTCCAGAACCCCAGTCCCAAGTCCCATGCCTTAGAGCTCAAGAGTCTGTACACAAAAAGCAGCCAAAAACCCAGGTGGGTTTACAGTCAGTCTCACCAGGTATTCAGGCAAAAAGTTATGGCCATTCTTTACAATCTCTTCTAGATCTAAGCAGAGGACACGCTCCCTAACTCATTCTATGAGCCCAGGATTACCTTAATACCAAAACTAGAGAAAGATATTTAAGAAATCTATAGACCAATTATCTTTCATAAAGAGGGACAATTTTCAACAGAGTATTAGCAATTGAATGCAACAATGCGTAAAATGAAATATAAACTATGTTCAAGGGGAATTGATCCCAGTATGCAAAGCTGGTTAAACATTCATAAGTCAATTTATGAAATCCATTTCATCAACTGGATAAAGAAAAATCACATGATCATATCAGTAGACGCAGAAAAAGCATTCAACAAAAATCCAACAGCCATTCCTAGGAAACTAGGAATAAAGGATAACTTCCTAATGTGATAAAGAACATCCACAAAATCTACAACTGAAGTCATAATTACTCTTGAGAAACTTGAAGCTTTCCCACTAACATCAGGAACAAAGCAAGGCTACTCTTCTCACCATTCCTTTGCAACATGTTCTGGAAATCTGAGCTAATGCAATTGGAGAAAAAAAGAAATAAAAGGTGTGCAGACTGAGAAAAAGGAAATAAAATAGGCTATTCACGGATGACATCATAATTTATTTAGAAGATTTAAAACCATCATCAACAACATCAAAAAACCTCGTGGAGGTAATAAGTGATTATGTTGTTGTTAGGTACTGTCTAGTTGGTATCTGACTCATAGCGACCCTACATACAACAGGTAAAACACTATTGTCAGTGCTTCTCTGCTGTTCATGGGGTTTTCAATGGCAGATTGATTTTTGGGAGTGGGTTGCTGGGTCCTTCTCCCAAGCCTACAGCACCTGGTGTTCCCAGGCAGTCTCCCATCCAAGTACTAACCAGGCCCAACCCTGCTTAGCTTCTGAGATCTGACAGGATCAGATGACACAGGGCTATGGCTGCAGGCTAAGTTATTACAGCAAAGTTAAAGTGATTACAGTAGGTTAAAGGTTAATATGTAAAAGTCAATTGCCATTCTATATACAAGCAATGAAAAAGTGGAATTTCTTTGAAATTACAAGAATTGTGCCATTTATATTAGTACTTCAAAAATGAAACACAGAGGTATAAATCTAGCAAAATATGCACAAGATTAATATGAGGAAAACTGTAAAACTATGGTAAAAGAAATTTTAAAAAGCTAAATAAACGGAGAGATAGTTGATGTCCATGGGTAGGAAGAGCCAACTTTGTTAAGGTATTTGTTCTTCTCATTTTGATTTATAGTTTCAGTGTAATTCCAACCAAACTTCAAGCAAGTTATTCTGTTGATATGCAAACTGATTCTAAAGTTTGTGTGGAGTTGGGTGCAGTGGTGCACGCCCATAGTCCAGGCAATTTGGGAGGAGGATGCAAGAAGATCATGAGCTGGAAGCCAGAGGCAGCCTGTATAACTTAGCAAGAACCTGACTCAAAACAGAAAAATAAAAAATGGGCTATGAATGCAACTCAGTAATAGAGCAATTACAAAGTAGGTGCAAGGCCCTGGATTCAACCTCCAAGTACCACCCCCCCCACACACACATTTATATGGAGAGGGAACAGATATGGAATAATTTATACAAAATTTAAGGCCAGGAACAAAGTTCACTAATATTCACAGACTGACACTACTCGACTTTGAGATTTACTCTAAAGTTATAATAATCAGGAAATGGTGGTATTAGAAAAGAATTGAAGGATTAAATCAATGAAACAGAATAGAGAGCCCAGAAAGAGATCTACATAAATACAGTTAATGGTCTTTGACAAAAGAGCAAAGACAACAGAAGGTAGAAAGGATAGCCTTTTCAACAAGTAATGCTGGAACAACCGGACAGCTATATGTTAAAAAAAAATCTAGACACATTCTAGATACATTAGAAAGCTCATGTTAACTGATTTCAAGATTTACTACAAAGCTATGGTGATAAAGTCCCTATCATTCTGGCAGAAGAACAGACATATAGACCAATAAAACAGAGTAGATGCTGTAAAAATATACCTGTCCTGCACAATCAATTTTTTGACAAGGTTGCAAAACTAACTGAACAAGGGAGTCTGTCATTTTTATTAAATGACTGAAAATATTGAGCTACCAAAAGAACACTGATCCATACCTCACACCACACAGATAAATTCAATAAAATGGTTCACTACCCTCAACGTAAAATTAAAAACTATACAGCTGCAAGAAACTAACACCCTTGATAAAAATTGACTAAAAATGGGTCATAGATCTAAATGTAGAATGAAAATGTATAAAACTCCTAGAAAATCTTATTAACCTTGGGTGTGGTGGTGACTTTTTTAGATACCATGTCAAAGACCCAATCAATGAAAGAAATAGCCAACAAGATGGACTTCAATAAAATTAAAAGCTTCTGACTCTGAAAAATCACTACCAAGAAAACAAGAAGACAACTCAGAGACTGGGAAAAAATATTTACATAAAGCTCACCTGATAAAGAGAGAAGGACCTGGCAACCCCCTCCCAAAAATCAACCTGCCATTGAAAACCCTACAAACAGCAGAAAAGCACTGACAGTAGTGTTTCCCCTGTTGTACACAGGGTCGCTAGGAGTCGGATACCGACTGGATGGCACCGAACAACAACAATAACACCACCTGATAAAGGACTATTATATAAAACATACAAGTAACAGTTAAAATTTAACAATAAAAAATGAGCAACTCAAACACAAATGGGGCAAAAGATCTGAAAGGACACTTGATTAAAGAATATATATACATGACAAATGCATGTAAGATGTTCAACATTATATACTATCAGATTTATAAATTAAAACATCAATGAGATACCACTACATACTTATTTAAATGGCTAAAATCAAACACAATGACATCATCAAATGCTGTTGAGAATGTGGAACAGCAGAAACTCTCATTCATTACTGGTGGCAGTACAGTATGGCACACCACCACCAAGTGTAGATGCCAAGCAGAAAATAATCAGTCATCAAAAAACAGGGAAACAAACCACAGAGACACCTGCATCTCCATGTTCAATTCAGCGCTTTTCACAATAGCAAGGATATGGAATCAACCAAAGTGCCCTTCAGCAGAAGAATGGATAAAAAAACTGTGGTACATATACACAATGGAATACTACACAGTGATCAAAAAAATGAAATAAGGCCATTCGCAACAAATAGATGGAATTGGAGAAAATTATTTTAAGTGAACGAACACAAGCTCAGAAAGAGAAACACCACATGTTCTCACTCATATGTGGGAGCTGAATCAAAATTATAAGAAGGAAAAAATCCTATACAAAGGCCGGATCATAATAAAAGAAAAAAAAAAGCTAAGAATGGTGTCAATATAAATGGTCTAGAAAATGCATGTAATAGTTCTGACAAGGTAAAAAAGAATTCACTGCAGGAAAAGTTTCTATCTTAAACAGATCTGGAACCCAAGGATATATAGAAAAATATTACCATAAAAAGACAAGTAAATGGTAGAGACGTCTTCGATGGGGGAGTGGGACGGGGGGGAGGAAGCGCACAAGCAGGTAAGGGGGAACCTATATGAATAACGTACAAAAAAATGCATATATGGAAATGTCACAATGAAAAGCATGTCAGAATGAATCACATTAAGTTGTACATTAAAAATTTCCAATAAAAAATTAGAAAAACAAACCAACCAACCAAATAAATAAAAAACACCTGCTACAATACCCATGTTGTTGTTGCAGCTGTTGTTGTTGTTGTTAGATACCATCGAGTAAGGTCCTACTCATAGGGACCTTAAGTGCAACACAATGAAGACTGTGCCATGCTTGTTGTTATTGTTGTTAAGTGCTGTTGAGTTGTATCTGGCTCATAGCAACCTTTACAGGGTTTTCTATAGCTGATTGCTTTGAGATTGTTTCAGGAGTGGATTGCCAGGTCCTTTTCCCTAGCCTGCAACAGCAGGAATTTCCGGGTGGTCTCCTATCCAAAGGCTAACCAGGCTGGTCTTGCTTAGCTTCTGAGGTCAGGTGGGCTTGGATGCCGGGGTGCTATGGCTGCAGACTGTGCCATGCATACAATGTTTTGATGTTTGAGCCCATTGTTGTAGCCACTGTGTTTCTCCTCATTTTGGGTTATACCACCTCAGCAAATGGAGGTCCCAGGAGCTTTACTCCTATCCCGTCACTAAGGCCAACTCTACTCTGAGGAGGCAACTGTTTCTCAGCTGTTTCTTGAATGCCCTTGAGCCTGGGTGGGGGGCACTCATTTGCGGGCACTATATTTGACACTGCTTCTCTGCTATTCATTGTGTTTTCAAGGGCTGATTGTTTTGGGGATGAGCTGCTGGGTCCTTCTCCTTAGTCTGTCTTAGTCTGGAAGCTCAGCTGAAACCTGTCTACCATGGGTGGGCCTGCTGGCATCTGAGATACCCATGGCATAGTTTTCAATATCACAACAACATACAAGCCCCCACAGTGTGACTGGCTGACAGACACGTGGGGGATCGTATCCATATGGAGAAAATAAATGTTTACTTTGTTGGATGTCATACACAAGAATCAATTGGTCTACATGTGATAAAGCAATACAACTTGCAGGAGATCATTTGAAAGAGAGTATTCATGCTTTTGGCATAAGAAGAACTTTTCTTCCCCATTCTACAACAGCAATGTTGTTGTTGTTAAGTGAGGTCAAGTTGGAACTGAGTCATAGCAACCCTGTGTACAACAGATGGGCGTGGCACGGCATACTAATGAACACTGAGCTGTACCCAGCACTGTCAGTGCTTCTCTGCTATTCATAGGGCTGTCAATGGTGGATTGATTTTTGGGAGTGAGTGGCCAGACCCTTTCCCCAAGTCTACAGCACCTGATGCTCCCTGGTGGTCTCCTATCCCAGTACTAACCAGGCCCGACCCTGCTTAGCTTCTGAGAGTTGATGGGATTGGATGCCATGGTTTAGTTCACTTGGTAGAGGGCTGTTCTGTGCTCTCTGAAGCCCTGAGTTTGATCCCTAGCACTGCAAAAATTGGAGAAGGACACGGCAGCCTAATGCAGACATAATCCCAAAGCAACCATCCATTGAAAATCCTATGAGGGTCGCTATGAGTGAGACCCAACTTGATGGCACCTAACAACAACAACCAGCAACATACAAAAAAACTTAAAGGGAAAATATGGGTAGTTTGAATTTCATCATAAAAGAAAAAAGAAAAAAATTCTGTTTATCAAAAGATAACCATTAAAAGTATAAATACCAAGTCACCGTGTGAGAGAAGATTTTACATTACTTCTCTTCCAAAATGGGTCAAAATGTTCATATTCAGAATGTAGAAAATACTCCCATCAAGAGGTAAGAAAAAGACAATCTTGGTGTTTTAAATGTACATGAGACTTAAATAGGCACTCAACTAGAGAGGGGCTGGGATTTAGCTCAGTTGGTGGAGTGCTGTGCTGCAGTCTCTGAGGTCCTGAGTTCAATTCTCAACACTGCAAAAATGGGAGAAGGACCTGGCAATCTACTCCCAAGGCAATCCCGAAACAGTCAGCCATGGAAAACCCTATGAGGGTCGCTATGAGTCGGATACCGACTTGACGGTGCCTAACAACAACAACAACTAGAGAGAGTATGCAATATTCAAGTGGTCATTCAACATATCAATAGATATTTGACTTCATCAATCACTATAATATGCCACTACAAACACACCTTGTCTCTAATGTATTTTGGACATGCTGTCAGGAGGGACCTGAAGTAGGACACCATGTTTGGGAGAGTGGCAGCTGAGCAAAAAAAAGGAAGACCCTCAACTAGATGGATTGACACAGTGGCTGTAACAATGCGCTTAAACATCAAAAAGATCCAGTGCCTGGCACAGTGTCAGGGAGTGTTTTGTTCTGTTATACAAGGGTCGCTATGAGTTGAACCTGACTTGACAGCACCTAACAACAACACCCATTGTCAAATATAGTTCTGGAAAAGGAGTCCCCCTTGGTTGGAAGACATTCACAAAACAACTGGGGAAGAGATGCCTTCTCAAAGTAGAGTCAAACTCAATAACAAGAATGAAGCAAAGCCCCTTTTACTGATGTGGAACCACTGAAAATGAGAAGAAATATAGTGGCTGCAACAATGGGCTCAAACATAAAAAGATCGTGTGCATGGCACAATGTTGGAGAGTGTTTCCTTCTGCTATACTTAGGGTCGCTATGAGTCAGATCCGACTCCATGGCACCTAACAACATCCACAACAAAGATGAATCTCACACTCACAAAATAGCCTGTGTCTCACAGTTATCTGCTCAGAATGTTTAAAAACAAACGCACTCTATGGGGCTCCACATGTCAGAAGTGTGGCCCTGCTGAGGAGGAGCGGGGTGAGGAGCTCTGGGATGCCAGGTGCGCTCGGTAGCTGTTGCGGAAGTGGCCCTGCAGTGGTCACTGTGTGAAGTCACTGGGCCTTACTCCTAGTTTGTGCTTTTCTCTGTACCCGCTGAATGTACCATGGGAAAAGTAATGTTAACAAAAACAACGAGGCAAGGTCAGAACGGGCACATTATTTCAGAATCTCTTTACCTCCTTTAATTAAGGAGTCATAAAATGTTAAAAGACCTTTTGGGATCCTTTCATTGCATTCCCCCATTTTCCAAGTAAGTAAGCAGAGGCCCTTGGAGAAGGTTAGATTAGTTGCTAACATTGAGGCCTCTCTGTTGTTGTTGTTAGGTATCTGACTCATAGTGACCCTCATAGGTTTTTTTTTTTTTTTTTTTTTTCGGTACTGGGGGTTGAACCCAGGGCCTCGCGCCTGCATGCTCTGCAAGTGCTGGACCACTGAGCTGCACCTCAGCCCATTTTTTTTTTTACTTTTTGAGACAGGGTCTCACTGAGTTACGCAGACTGCCTCTGGTCTCGAACTTGCGATCCTCCTGCCTCCGCCTCCTGAGCCGCTGGGATTACAGGCGTGCGCCACCACACCCGGCCCTCATAGGGTTTTCAATGGCTGACTGTTTCGGGATTGCCTTGGGAGTGGATTGCCAGGTCCTTCTCCCATTTTTGCGGTGCTGGGAATCAAACTTGGAACCTCAGAGACTGCAGCGCGGTGCTCTACCAACTGAGCTAAATCCCAGCCCCGAGGCCTCTTTAGGCATAAGCAAAAAAGGATATGATCAGGGCATCACACTAATCCCTCTGTGTTGCCTCCACGATAGGGCAGCGCCCTCCCTCAGTCTGATGGTGGTGTGGACCCTGCAGAAACGATGAGCCAGGGCTCCCTTGCTTTCCTCACAGCAGAAGCTACACGGCAGGCAGAGCAAGCTGAGAACTGAGACATAGTACTTCTATTATGGGCAAAAATGCGTCCCCAGGGCTCTCAGGCTGAATCACACTTTCTCACCCACAACCATGGAGGGAGGTGACGCAGGATCCACACCGCCTCTAACTTCCTGTTCCCTGGGGTGGTCATCGTCTCATGGGATCAGAGGGGGTGCAGATTGGAGGATGTGCAGGACATGATTCAAAATATTTAAAAAGCAAATGGAAGATGAACGCATGTCATCATGGACTGTGATGGCGGGCTGGAGTTTCCCCAAGACACAGCCATCTCAGATGCGGGCATGAGTAACTCTGGCGAGGGCTGTGTCTGCTCACAGGAAATGGCACCTGACATTTTTCATTAGGCCGAGGAATTTCTCCAGACAAGCGTCTGTCCTTCAGGGCTCCACCAAGGTTGGAGGCAAGCGGTGTTGGCAACCTCAGGGCAATTGAGGTCCCTTGTGACATATTTTTTTCCACCTACCACATGCTAGACTGCTAATAACGGCGAGCTGCGTCATCTTTAAAAGCTGGCCGTTTATCCTTACTCACTGCTGGGATCGTAGCCCAACAGCCACCTAACTGGTGGAGGATGTATCACTATTTTGATTATTTGGACATTGAGAAGTCAGCAAACATGCCAGTGAAGGCAGGCAGTCTTAAGTTCATTGTTGTTGTTGTTGTTAGGTGCCGTCAAGTCGAGTCCGACTCATAGCGACCCTATGTACAGCAGATCAAAACACTTGCTGATTATTAGGTTCATTAAGTCAGTGAAAAATCAAGATTTAACGTGTTGTCAGAGTGTCCAATCTGCAACTGGTTTTCAAGCACAATAAACCTTAATAGTTAATTCGATGAAAGGCTCTCCTGGGAAATTTGTGAAGATGTGAAACCTTATATGTTTATTTATAATTGTGGCATGAAAGGAAATTAGTGGAGTTCCTGAAAACCAAGTTTTCTATTGAATTTCTGAAGAAGTGTTTTGCTGATTGGCATGAAAACAACTCAGTATACTTCAGCATATATTTTAACCATTCATTATCAGAGAAAATGGCTTTTAATTCTGGAGTCTGATTAATCGTTCTGAGGACCACACTCTAATGCAGAGGTGACAACTCACTTTCAAGATCTGCAACGTATTTTCCCTCTGAGAACATACCTGCTTCCTTTTCATGAGTCTTCCTATATTTCTTGGCAGTGTCAATGTTTTTTGGGCTCTTTCCTGATGCAGATTCGCACTACACTCCCAGACTGGCACCCCCCATTGTCCAAGCTGTCAGAATATAAGCAACATCTTAAGTGTGCTGACATATTTCCCTCATCAGTATTGAGATGAGAGAGAATTTTTTTTTTAATTCTGAAAAAGAACCTAGAAAATTATAGAAAAGATTTTGAATATACACAACTCCAAATTTTCCATGCTAATACAAATGAGAACATAATGGGCTTAAAGAGAACATTTTTCATTACCAGAAGCAGAATTCTTTACTTGTGGATGAAAAGGACCAATTGCAAGAAACAGCTGGAAACCCTTCTATCAACCCCGACATAACTCCACGAGAATACTGTACCCACGTGACAAGGGTTACAGGTTCACCAGTGTGTCACGTCAGCTGTAGGATAATATTAACAATGTCTTTTTCAGTAATAGAAGGAAAATAAGAAATGACCAAGTATGCACTCCTAGATCACAAGTTTATATTACCAATATATAGATACTACAGATACTGTTCACAAAATCTCACTCATCGTGAGTGCCACAATCTGGAAGTGGCCATGAACCATTAGGAGGTGCAATATCTTAACTGAGGTCCTAAAGTAAGCCTACAAGGATGGACCAACCGGAAGGCTCAGAGGATCTGGAGATCCTCTGAGACACTGGCTCAGAAGGTAGCTACAAGACCTTTTTTTTTTTTTTTTTTTTTTTTTTTTTTGCAGTACTGGGGTTGAACCCAGGGCCTCGTGCCTGCATGCTCTGCAAGTGCTGGACCACTGAGCTGCGCCCCCAGCCCTTTTTTTTACTTTTTGAGACAGGGTGTCACTAAGTTATGCAGACTGCCTCTGGTCTCGAACTTGCCATTCTCCTGCCTCTGCCTCCTGAGCCGCTGGGATGACAGGCGTGCGCCATTGCGCCCAGCATGCTACAAGATCTTCTAGAGAAAAGAAGGAAGAGGCAGCAAGGGACCAACCCAGCCATGGTGGAAGGTGAGCAGGGGGCCACAGGCGGGTGTCCACGGGGAATAAGCAAGGAAGAAAACTGACAGAGATGCAGGCTGATTGCAAATCGTGTTCTAGAAACTAGATGATATAGACATAATTA
>VMDO01033024.1:0-18390 GCA_007922755.1 Pedetes capensis
TCCCCTGCTCCCACCCTGGACCCGTGGTAATCCTTTCTCTGAAGCACCCAGAGTTATCTTTTACAAATGTATATACAATCGCATGATTCTCCCCAGCCAAAAGCTCCCCAGTGGATACTTATCACTGTCAAGTTTGGTTCAAACTTCCTATCACGACCCTGCCCCTTCCTTCTTGTCCATCCTTGCTTGCCAGCACTTTGCCCTTGTGTCCTCCCTTTCCATATCAAATAGCTCCGTAGCTTCTTGCATATACTCTCATGCCTTTGCTCCTGGTCTTTCTTCCATCTGGAGCATGCTTCCTCTTCCTTGCCAGTCTCCTAACTCAGACACAGAAACTGCTTGCCTCTCTGCCTTTTGTACACAGCAAGGATTATGCCTCGCTGCTTACCACTGTATCTACCATTAAGCAGATGATTAATAAAGAGTTTTGGAATTGAACTCAATTGGATGGGTAGCCATACTATTAATAGGACTTTTATATAACAGGAGGAGGCTGGTAGGGCAGTTGGGACTGGTGCGTGTGTAATTGCAACCTGGGGCAGGTTGACCGGCATGTCACAGCTAGGGAGGAACAGTGAGCAGTTTCCATGATTATCTCCAAGGACAAGCCTCTGCATTAGGAGTGTTCACAGAGTGGCATTCTTTTTTATTAGTATTCTAATTGTACAGACTCACGGGGAACAGAGTAATAATTCAGTTCCTATATGCAGTGTACAATTATTAAAACTGGGTTGTTAACATTTTCATCGCTTTAAGTATACAAAAACTTTTCAATTAGCATGTATCAATAACTGTAGATATTTATGAAGTATACTATTTTTTAATTGCATGCAGTACAGTGGGAACTGTTATGGGATTTTCATAGAGTTACATCCTGTAGTTTGCACTTATTCTCTCCCTCTTTACCCTGGTAGGTTGTTCCCCTCTCCCCCTCTCACCTTTCCCAGAAGAGACACTCTTGAAGCAGATCCAGTCCTTATTTCTGATCCAACAGGGTGGCAGTCAGCCACCTAATTTACATCAATACTGAATAAATCCAGGTGCAGTGACATGCACCTGTAGTCCCAGCCACCTGAGAGGCTGAGACAGGAGGATTGCTTAAACCCAGGAGTGTAAGGCCAGGCTCAATGACTTAGCAAAACCCCATCTTAAAAAACTCCACCCTCAGTGCAAAAAAAATTGGTCAAGCCAAATTCCTAGTCCCTCTCCCTCTGGCTGTGTGCCAGAGATGGGGATTCAAATAGGGCAATACAGACTTGTCTCCTTCCATCACCTTCAAGTGGGGTTGTAGCTAAAGTCAAGTGAAGCTAATATTGGCTTCCTTATCCCTGAAACCCTTGCAAATGATAGGAGTAAATTCCAGTTCCCCCTTCCCCCCTACCCCTTGAAAACCCTGATGTGTCCATCTGTTATTGAAGGAATGAGTGTCTCCCATCTTTTTTGCTTAGGTGAAGACATCAGAGCTGAAGTATCTTTCACTAATAGAAGCAGAGTTAAAGGTTTGAGCTTCCTACTAAGGTTTCCATGGAGACTTTAGAAACAAATCTATTTGTTGCCTTTGGCAGACAATTCAGGTTTTGATATGTTTGTTTGTTTATTTGTTTAGAAAATATACTGAGCAGTGTTATGAAATCTAAATACAGAGATCACTCACCCTGTGGAGAACAGTCATTCTACAGTATGCATCTGTACCATCTAGCATGAGATTTCATCGTACTGTGCACTGTTCTCTAAATGTCTTATTAGAAGACCCTGTGGGGTACATTATACCAATATACCCTAAGCAAGACAAGGCAGCTACTCCTTGTCTTTCTCTTGGAGAGGAGGTTCCTGGGGATGGACCGCAGGGCCTTGTGCATGCTAGGCAAGTGCTCTACCACTGAGCTACACCTCCAGTGTAGGGAAGATAAAAGATTTTCCTTGATTCAATCCATAAGGCCTCCCTGTGCCTGCAGTTCTCCACTTAGCCACTTTGAGGTCTTCCTCCATTCCCGAGATCAGGATCATGTGCTGCCTTCACCACAGCACATTTTCGCTATAGATTATTCAGATCCTCAAAGTCACCCTGAGGAAAGGCCATTTCTCTCTGCCCCAAATCTCATGTTCTTCTGGCCGTCCTAGAGCCAGTAAATTAGGCATTCAGTACTTTTAATTCTGGTTCTGTCATACTCCGGGAAGACACAGTAATTATCTTGTGTCCTGTCTCCATGATGGTCTAGTAAAATTCAATCACATGGTGTCAAGGTCAAATCAATCAATGTACTTCTGAAAGCCAATTTACTATTCATCTCTACTTGCAAATTATTTTAAGAAAGAAGGGTAATGGGAAGCATATGCCTTAGCCTTAGCATTCAGGAAAATATAGTACCAAGCTATTGTACTTTGCCAGCAGCCATAGCCCTGTGGCATCCGATCCCCTCAGATCTCGGAAGCTAAGCAGGGTCAGGCCTGGTTAGTACTTGGATGGGAGTCTGCCTGGAAATACCAGGTGCTTTAGGCTTAGGAGAAGGACCTGGCAACCCACTCCCAAAAATCAATCCACCATTGAAAACCCTATGAACAGCAGAGAAGCACTGACAATAGTGTTTTGCCTGTTGTACGCAGGGTTGCTATGAGTCGGATTCCAACTAGATGGCACCTAACAACAACAACATAGTACTTAATTCAGTGTGATACAGCCAAAAGAATAAACAGACAAATCTAAGAAACACAGGATTATTTCCCCGAAGATCCTCATTTGTGTAACATAATACATTATAAGAAAGTATTAAAATCGGCAGTGAAATAAACAATTATACAACAATTGGTGCTAGGATAATTACATATTTTAGAATCTCATCTTCTGACATGTACCAATATAGAATCCAGGAGAATCTAAAAAGAAATGTGACAAACTGAACCAAAAACTACCAAAAAAACCCCAAGAAGACTAGTCATCAGCTTCCTTAATAAGGGAAAACTTTTTAAATTTAACAGCAAAAGAGGAAGGCTAGGGATGTAGATCAGTGGTACGGCACTTGCCTGCTACGCACAAAGCTCTGGATTTCACCTCCAGCACACACCCTAAAAAGCAGTAGAGGAAACAACAAAAGATAAGATTTTTAGATTTCACTAGACTTTTGAAACTTGAACGATTATAATAAATATTATAGACAGGGGATTAATAGCACTAACATAGTTTTTAAAGCTCATACAAACGAGAAGAAAAACCTAAAAAGAAAATTTCGTTAAAGAAAAAAATCCATAGAAAAAATATATGTGGCTACATATAAAAAGTGTTCAACCATGTCTCAAAATAAAAAATAAAAATGTGCTGGAAGGTGCAGCTCAGTGGTAGAGCACTTGCCCGGCATGCACGAGGCCCTGAGTTCAACTCCTAGTACTGCAAAAAAAGTGTTCAGGCTTATTGGTAACAAAAATATACAAACAAAATAACAAAGAAATATCATCTTATTGTCATATGTTTAAATTTTCTGATAAAAAAATGCAACTGTCGTTTTGCAGTTAACATTTCCTTATCCCCACATATTTATCATTTTCTTTGCTCACCATCCTCCTTGAGATTCAGACTTCCCATCTAGAATTATGTTCCTTCTGCCTGGAGAATATATCCTTTCACATTTTCTTTATTGTAGGTCACTGTTAATAAGGTCTCGAATATTTAAAAAGTTGTGTTTCCTCTTCATTATTCAACGGTATTTTCATGGGGCCTGTAATTCTAAGTTGGCAGTTCTCACTCCACATAGAGTGCTCTGAGTTTCATTGTTGCTAGAGAGGACAAGGGTTCAATCCCCAGCACCGCAAAAATAGGAGACAGACATGGCAATCCACTCCTGAAGCAATCCCCAAACAATCAGTCATTGAAAACTCTATGAGGATCCCTATGCATTGGACGCGATTCAACGACACCTAACAACAACCACCACAACACCTGGCTTCAGATATATGTTTTTCATCCACTGTTAAAACCATCTAGTGATTTTCAAATTGTAATTGTTCTTACCTTCTTTTTTTTTCTCAAAGTTCTATTTGGTTCTTTTTTTTTTTTTTTTTTTTTTTTTTTTTTTTTTTTTTTTTTTTTTTTTTTTTTTTTTTTTTTTTTTTTTTTTTTTTTTTTTTGTGGAGCTGGGGGTTGAACCCAGGGCCTCACACCTGCATGCTTTTCAAGTACTGGACCACTAAGCTCTACCCCCAGCCCGTTTTTTTACTTTTTGAGACAGGGTCTCCCTAAATTACACTGACTGCCTCTGGTCTTGATCTTGTGATCCTCCTGCCTCCGCCTCCTGAGCCGCTGGGATTACAGGCATGCGCCACCACGCACAGTTTATTTGGCTCTTTTTCATATCTGCTAGATTTCTTAAAAATGTTTTCTTGTTCTGTGGAGATATTTGAAAGTTTTTTTATTTCCTGGAATATTTTAAGCAGGATTATTTGTATTCCATCTAATAACCTCACTATCTGAGGTTTTGGGGATCGGTTCCTTTTGTCTGTCGTTTCTGTAGTTTCTCACTCGTGACATCTTAACGTCATTAGGTGTGTAGACATTTTGGGCTCTTAGCTGCTTGTGAGGCTTGGAAAGTCATTCGTGGCTTTGAATAAAAATATGTTTCTCCAGGGAGGATTCCACCAAGTGTCTGGGACCCTACTTGCCTGGGATAGTAAATGGCAATGGGAATTTTTGGCAATAAGTCCACCCGAGAGCTATGTTGCTTGAGATTATAACTCGGAAGCAAGGATAGCTAGACTGTGTCATGTATTTTGGACATGTTGTTGTTGTTGTTGTCAGGTGCCATGGAGTCGGTATCCAACTCATAGCAACCCTACGTACAACAGGCGAAACACTACTGTCAGTACTTCTCTGTTGTTCATAGGGTTTTCAATGGCGGATTCATCTTTGGGAGTGGGTTGCCGTGTCCTCCTCCCAAGCTTATAGCACCTGGTGTTCCCAGGTGGTCTCCCATCCAAGTACTAACCAGGCTGGACCCTCTTGGCTTCCGAGATCTGAGGGGATCGGATGCCACAGTGCTATGGCTGCAGGAGGACATGTTGTCAGGAGGGACTAATTCCTGGAGAATGGCATCATATTTGAGAGGGTGTTGGGTCAGCAAAGAAAAAAAAAGGAAGACCATCACATAGATGGATTGACACAGTGCCTGCAACAATGGGATTAAGCATAAAAAGGATTGTGTGCATGACATGGTGTCAGGTAGTATTTTGTTCTGTTGTACAGGTCACTGTGAGTCGGATCTGACTCAGTGATGCCTAACAACAACTTCTCCACTATCCGTGAGAGGCTGCAGAGCAACATCGTTTGCATTTTCCTGGGTGGTGTTCAAGCTCACTTTCCCTCTGCAGGTGTAGCCCTTAAGGATCCTAGATTTATGGAGGTCGGAACTCCTAATTAGACTCCCCATCTTGGTAGAGCCCTGAGCTTTATGTTCCGTCCCCATGTCTGGAGAACTCATATACACATAAAAAAACAAAGTTCAAGTTAGACTGGTTTGACAAATGTCCTAAGGGCAAAATTTGCTTTGGTGTTTGTCTTATGTCTTGATTATTGCTTTCATTTACATTTAGACTTGGTAAGTCCTTACTATCTTATTAGTTTTGGGGTATTTTTAATACAATTTTCTCTCTTTTTCTCCCTCTGGATGTGTGAGGGGTGAGTGTGTGTGTAGTACTGTATGTTTATGTATGTTGTTGTTGTTGTTAGGTGCCGTCGAGTCGGTATCTGACTCATAGCGACCCTCATAGGGTTTTCAATGGCTGACCATTTCGGGATTGCCTTGGGAGTGGATTGCCAGGCCCTTCTCCCATTTTTGCGGTGCTGGGAATTGAACTCAGGACCTCAGAGACTGCAGCGCAGTGCTCTACCAACTGAGCTAAATCCCAGCCCATGTTTATGTATATATGGGTATATATACGTTATATGCCTGCAGCCATACAACTATAGCATCTGATCTTGTTAGATCTCAGATGCTAAACAGAGTAGGGCCTGGTTAGTACTTGGATGGGAGACTGCCTGGGAATACCATTTGCTGTAGGCTTGAGAGAAGGAACTGGCAGCCCACTCCCCCCAAAAAAAACGATGAGCCATTGAAAACCCTATGAATAGCAGAGAAGCACTGACAACAGTGTTGGGCATGGCACAGTGTCAGGGGGTGTTTCATTTGTTGTATATTGGGTCACTATGAGTCGGTCCCGACTTGACAGCACCTAACAACAACATACTTTATATAGCAGTGTAAATTGCTTTTTGCCTGCAAAAACTATTGAAATACCTAGACATCCATATCATGTGAAATGAAAACTTAGCTTTTATAACTAATGAAATTAACAAAGATAGTTATAAAAAGATAATCCTCACTGTTCATCAGCAGATAGTGAAAAGATAATTTATATGTTACTAGTAGAATTGGAAGGGATGAGATTTAGCTCAGTTGGTAGAGTGCTGCACTGCAGGCTCTGAGGTCCCGAGTTCAATTCCCAGCACTGCAAAAATGGGAGAAGGACCTGGCAAACCACTCCCAAGGCAATCCCAAAACAATCTACCATTGAAAACCCTGTGAGGGTTGCTATGAGTCGGATACTGACTCGAGGGCACCTAACAACAACAAGTAGAATTGGACAATGGGTGTAAATTAGCTCAACATTTAAATAGAGGGCTATTTTGTAATATGAGTCTAAATTCATTAAATGGTCATAAACTCAACTGAACAATTCCACTTCCAACAATATATAATAGTAAAACAGAGAGGCTCACAAACATGTATGCTCAAGGATGTTTATTGGAATGTTACTTATAATAGTGAAAATATCCTTATGGTCTATCCATAAAATGAAATTTTATGTAGCCATTTATTAACACATACTTTTATAGAATATATACCGTCATGGATAAATGGTCTTTATATAAGGGTAAATGAAAATAACACAACAAAATTGTATGTAGTAGCACAATCCTAGTATATATGTGTATATATATATATATATATATATATATATATATACACACACACACACACACACACACATATATACTATATGTATATATATATATATATACACACACACATACATACACACATATACATAAATGTATGTATATATAAGTGTATCTATATGCACGGAAACACACCAAAATATTAATGGATGTATATGGTGGAACTGTGGCTAACAATTTTTGTGATACTGGGGGGTTGAACCCAGGGCCTTACACACACTTTGCAAGCACTCTTCCACTGAACTGCACTGCACCCCCAGCCTCCCTTTCTTTTTTTAAAAAAAATTTTATCATGAGACAGGATCATGCTAAGTTATGCAGGTTGCCTCTGGTCTCCAACTTGCAGTCCTCTTGCCTCTGCCTCCTGAGTTGCTGGGATTACAAGTGTGTGCCATTGCACCTGGCTAATTTTTATTTATTTATGAATTTTACATTTTCTTTAGGCTGATTAGCATGGAGTGCTTTTTGTTTCTGAGATAGGGTCTTACTGTGTAGCCCAGGTTGACCTTGAACACATGATCCTCCTGCCTCAGCCTCCCAAGTGCTGGGATTACAGGCGTGCGCCATCATATCTGGCTTATACATTATTTTTATAATCAGAAAAATGCTGTTAATAGAAAAGCAATACACTAGGAATAGCTGAATATTTACAGCAATTCTTTAAATTCAGATATTCTTATTATAAAAAGCATTTGTATCTTTAAGCCAAGCCTCAAGACTCTAAATATAAATCTATCCTTGTGTTCCTGTAAATAGCACTTCGAGTCCTGTGGACCTAAACTCAATAGTCCAACCAATATAGCAGAAAACTCTTTCTATCCAGCTGACCAAATAGATTTTCTTCTACTAAAGGTGGGAAAAAAAAAACCCTACCCTTCTTTTTGTGTCATGGTTGTTAGGTGCTGTAGAGTCAGGTCAGACTCATAGCAACCCTTTGTACAACAGAATGAAACACTCTCTGACTCTGGGCCATACCTGACACTGTGTCAGTGCTTCTCTGCTATTCATAGGGTTTTCAATGGCTGATTGTTTTGGGATTGTTTCAGGAGTGGGCTGCCACATCCTTCTCCCATTTTGGTGGTGCTGGGGATCGAACCCAGGGCCTCAGGGTACACAGAGCACGTGCTCTATCAACTGAGCCAAACCTCAGCTCCCCTCTTCTTGAAGAGGCTGGAAAGTTATAACTAGACATTTTCAGCTCATTCCTTCACATTAAATGTAAAAAGGTCTACCTGCACACACACACACACGTGTGCAGGTGCATTCTCCTCTCTCTCACACCCCCATCCACCCCACCACACGCACATACCACACTTTTGTAACTCTCAAGTTCTCTTTCAACTCCCTGAAAGGTTCCTTACACCATGCATTTTTTCTTCTGGGTATATTTAAGAGGATCTCATATGTGCTCATGAATACTGTCAGTCCACATGACTTTTGTAAGTATTTTTCCCTATTCATCTGTTCCAGTTTATATTCTGTGAGTGCTTTTGTGTGATCTACACATTGCTATATTTTCTGGGCATAACTGACACTTACACTGTGTATAATATGACATGTGTACCACATCCACTGGGTACCAGCTGCTTCCATTGGCATTTGCAATTCACACTAGGGACTGCTGCTACTTCTATAGTTCCTGGTAGTAGCTTTTCCTAGATACTATAAAAATGGGTGCTAGGCATCACTAACTTATGCCCAGAGCAATTGTTGACGTCTTTGAGCCTTGTAGCCAAGGTCGTGGACAGTTGTGTAGGTTATACACTACACAAGATGGTTAGCCGAGAGGACAAGGTAGAACCTGAAATCCAGCCTGTGTTTCCCTGCCATGCAGTGTACTGTGGAGTTTGATCTGTTCCCAGGAGGAGTTGGATACTTAGTTCTAATTCACCAGCCTAGAGAGGACATTGTCCCCTCCCCAAGATATGGGGATGCCTAATTCGTATAGATACAGTGTAGAACAGCTGTGATTCTGTTTATGGAGTCAAAGTGTGTGGTGTTTGGTAAGATGTGGCAGAACATGCCTGGCTCTTTTTTAGGCTGCACTCCAATGAAAGATCTGTCACTTTGTTCCCTGCAATATCCCCAACACCTAGCTCAGAATGTGGTACACAGCAGATGGTTGATAGATATTTGTTGACTTAAAAAGGAATGAATTAGTGGAGTCCCAAAGCAGACATGTGAGCACCCTAATGCCAAAATGCTTTTGAAACACAGCTCTTTTCCCTTTTATTGACTGCAACTTCTTTCGTGCTCAGAAGGCTCAGATATTGAATCCACAGGGCTAAGTCTGGCACCAAATTCAAGTGACAGCCACCGTGTTCCACTCAGTGCTGCCTTTCCCTTCCAGTAGCGACAAAAGCTTCTTTCCGGGCCAAGTTTGTAGACCTGACTCTTTCTTCGCTAGGATCAACAATCTCCCAGGAGGCTCTTTAGCCCTTTTGTCCCGGGCCTGCCCCACCAGTTCCCCAGCCATGCCCGGGCATGTGCGAATGCCAATGTTGACACAGCTCAGCTCAGGCGAAGACCCTCCCTCCCCCTAACTATCCACACACGCACGCATGCACAGCCACATTTACTACATTCACAGCCGCAGCCAGGTGCACACATGTCCGCTCAGGCCGAGCTACGCATCCCCCCACTTAACCTCACACACGTGCTATAAAAATAAGCATGTGTGTACACATTTACATACATGCTCAGAGAGAGGTCCACGCCCAACATGCTTGTAGTTAGATCCAGTCCTTTGCCAAGGAACTTGATGTCATTTTTCAATTCCATGATACTCCTATCCTTTTGGCTTAACTCTTCCAGTCCAAATTCACACCTAGGACTCCCTGGGAGGGATGATTCCCATTGATGTCAGTAATCCAAAGAATTTCTCTCTCTAAGCCTGATACCCTTCACACTTGCACAACCACCCTCCACCCCAATCAATACCTTCACGTAGTGGCCACGTCATCTGCTTTCTTGCTTAAGCCTCAGGAATTTGTGGTTAGACCTCAACAGTCTCACAGTTGAGGCAGTCAGCTGCATCTAGACATGATGATAAATTAAATAAGAAAATGATGAGACAAGGGTAATGGATAATGAGGTTTCTAAATGCCAGAGTGCACCGCTCTTTGGGGACACGAGAGAATTGGTGAATGAAGGATCACTTTATCAAGGCCTTGAAGGACATGGGGACATGGCTACAGAAGGACAGAGGCAGGAAATTCCAGAAGGCAAGAATGGTTGCAAAGGTCCGGGGGTAGGGAAACGTGACGTACGTGGAAGATTGTAATAGTTCAGATGTTTGTAGGAAGCACACTTGAAGGGAGAATGCCAGGAATGTAGGATCATGGAAGGTCTTATAGCACCGCTGAGGAGTTTGAGCTTTCTTTTTAGAAAAATAAGGATTAAGCTGGGCATGGTGGTACATGCCTGTAATCCCAGTGGCTCGGGAGGTACACGCAGGAGGATCCCAGGTTCCAGGCCAGAGGCAGCCTGAATAACTTAGGCAGACCCTGTCTCAGTTTAAAAAGTAAACAAGGGGAACCTGGGGTGCAGCTCAGTGGTACAGCACTTGCAAAAACTATGCGTGAGGCCCTGGGTTCAGTCCTTCAGTACCACAAAAAAAAGTAAAAGTAAAATAAAATAAAATAAAGTAAAATAGAGGCTTATGCCCAAGAGTGGCACTAGCTGCTGCATGGAAGGCGAATTGAAAGGGGACACGGCTGAAGCAGAGGAGACCTGTTAGAAGACTGTACAGGAGCTCAGACTGAAGGGGATGGCAGACTGGACTGGGTGTGTGGACCCAGGGGGAACCAGGCAATCTGCACAGATACGTAGCAGGCAGGGAGAAGCAAGCAATAAGGCTGGAGGAATAGACCAAGGTTGGACTTGACCATGGGAAGTGTCTTTGCACAAGAGAAACGTGACGGGATTTGCATTTTCCCAAGATCCCTGTGGCTGCAGCATGGAGAAGGCTGGGAGGGGAAGAGGAGAGGCAGCTGAGGAGGAGGATGTTGCAATCATTATGCAAGACATGCTAGAGGCCAGACTGGGGGCCCTGTGGCCCTGCAGAAATGGGGACAAGTGGGTGGATTGGAGAGTGGTAGTTCGGTGGGATGCTTGACAGAGTGTGATGGCAAATACATTAGGAAAGGCGAAGGTATACCAGGAGAGCCCACTGAGGGCTGGTGGTTAGTCTTCCATAAGCTTTAATGGGGGAAAAAGTACCCAATCACATCTCCTTAGTGAGCAATGACGCTGCGATCTTCCTCATGGAAAGAATATGGGCTTTGCGATGAGGCCAAAACCTTGTGAGCACAGAAGCCATTTATTCGATCAACATTCAGCTAATGCGCTTGGCCGCTAGCCGGATCACCTTCTCCCCAGCCAGTGCCAGTTCCCCGGGCTGGGAGAACTGATGTTTCCAATGCTGGCAGAGAAGGAAAGTATTGATGGCCGTAGCATCCCTTAATAGAGTGCTGGCTTGCTAAGTGTCAGGCTTGGCACAGGCTCTCATTTGTTTTCCACACTAACTCCTCTTTCCAAGCCTGTGAGGCAAGAATTATTCTCCTCATTCTGCAGATGAGGAAAATGAAGTTCAGCAAGATTCAGCTGGGTCACCTAATACCACAGTCATCTGACTCCAGTCTGTGTGACTTCCGGTGCTCACTCCATCAACTCTGTCGGTGGTTCTCAAGCGGCACTGAACATTAAAATCATCTGGAGAGTATTCTCTCTCTCTCTCTCTCTCTCTCTCTCTCTCTCTCTCTCTCTCTCTCTCTCTCGTTAAAGTACAGCCTTATTAAGATATAATTCATGCCATACAATTCGCCAATTTAAAGTATACAATTGGATGGCACCCATCAGCCCAATTTTAGAACATTTCATCCCTTCCAAAAGGAATACTAGGCCAAGTGCGGTGGTGCACACCTATAATCCCAGCGACTTGGGAGGTAGAGGCAGGAGAATCTCAAGTTCGAGGCCAGAGGCAGCTTGTATAAATTAGCGAGACCCTGTCTTAACATAAAAAAATAAAAAGGGGGCTGGGGAGAAGCTCAGTGGTAGAGCGCTTGCAAAATATGTGTAAGGTCCTGGGTTCACCCTCAGATACCATCCAAAAAAAAAAAAAAGGTATACCAAACCCATTATTTCTCACTCCAGCCCCTCACCCCCATATCCACTCCTAAGCAACCTCTAGTTACTTGCTGCCTCTACAGATTTCCATAATTTCAAATTTCCTATGAATGGAATCATATCATATTTGAACTTTTGTGACTGGCTTCCTTCACTTAGCATATTATTTTCAGAGTTCATCCAAGTTGTAGCACATATCAGTACTTCATTTCTTTTGATGGCCAAGTAATATTCCATTGTATGAATATAAACATTTTGTTCATTCCTTCACTCATTGATAGATTTTGGGTTGCTTTTAGTTTTTGGCTGCTATGAATAATTTACTGTAAACCACTGTTGTATAAGTTTTTGTGTGAACATGTACTAAGGGTGCTAAAAATGTATACACATTTTAAGCGATGTTATCCGTGTATTAGTTTTTGAAGATGAAGTGAACTACTGTAGCAATAGGTAGTGTGATGTTCACTCAGAAGATAGCGTTTATCACCATGTGCCAGGCAGGACAGTCAACAAAAATGACAGAAGCCTGGTTGTCATTTGAGGAGCACAAGACCACTGTGAAGTGGTATTTGATATATAAGAACGTTGTAGAAGTACACTGACCCAGGGGCCTGAGTATGCAACAGGACCCCCCACATGCCTAACAGTCTCACGCATTCCTGATAAGTTTGAGACGCATGGTACTGTGTGTGATGTGCACAAGGGAAGATCCGGGAGGCCTCACACAGCAGCAAGTCCTGCTGCTTCTGCAATGGGAACTGCTTTGAGCAACTCTTTTCTTGTGGTACTCGGGGGTTGAACCCAGGGCCTCACATGTGTGTTCCCAGTGCTCTGCCATGGAGCTGCACTCCCAGCCTATTTTACTTTTTATCTTGAGACAGGGTCTCGCTAAATTACACAGGCTGCCTCTGGCCTTGAATTCAACACCCTCCTGCCTCCATTCTCCCGAGTCACTGGGATCACAGGCATGTGCTGCAATGCCTGCCTGTGAGCATCTCTTATAATTGCAGAAGTCAGACGTGACTCATACTCATCTTTTGTTTTTGGTATATATTGAGTAGCCTGCAGCCGTAGCCCTGTGGCATCAGATCCCATTAGATCTCGGAAGCTAAGGAGGGTCAGGCCTGGTTAGTACTTGGATGGAAGACTGCCTGGGAACACCAGGCGCTGTAGGCTTGGGAGAAGGACCCGGCAACCCACTCCCAAAAATCAATCCGCCAATGAAAGCCCTATGAACAGCAGAGCAGCACTGACAATAGTGTTTCACTTGTTGTACGCAGGGTTGCTATGAGTCGGATACCAACTAGATGGCACCTAACAACATATATTGAGTATTACAACTTTAGCACAATTTGCCCTTAGAATGTGTATTCATTCTCTGGCACCCTCTGTATTTTCAGTCCTCTTGGATATATAACCAAGAGTAGAATTGCTGCGTCATATGGGCACTGTATATTTAATTGTTGAGGAATTGCTAGACTGCTTACCTGAGAAGTTATTAAAATGGACTAACATCCAATGGGTCATAATCCCTGGGGTTGGGCCCCACTAGATTCTAATTGTCCCCCAAGTGGATTCCAGTGTGCACCCTGCATTGGCCACCACTGTGCTACAGCATGACCCTGGTGATATGTGGCATGCTGCACTAGTTACTATAATCAGTGGTGCTTTAGTATTTATTCGCTAGTGAAGCCAGCTCTCCTAGTGACACACGATGCTGGGGAGAGAAGGTGTGACTAGAACTTTCAAGCCTCGTAGTTCTCTTTTCTGCCACCAAGACTGATCTTCAGAGCAGGAAGTCAAGGCAGCAAATATTAGGCTGGATTGTAAGTGTCCCGATAAGGTATTGCCTGTACCCACTCCTTGTCACATATCCTAGAATGACTGCATGAAAAAACTTCCTTTGCTGAAGACTGGAAAGAATATGAGTCTCCAAGAGTTTCTTAAGAAATGGCAGAGCTCCGTGGTAGAGAGGAAGTTGACAGGGAGGGGGAGAAGCAGGTGGAGACATGACTTCGTTTGGCAAGAGGTAAAGGGAGGGAAAATTGGCAGGAAGGATTATTTGCCTTCTCTGAGCCCCTATCTGCCCACAGGCAGTTCCATGTTCCCACATTTCTAGAGAGCGAGATACCGTCTGACTCTGCGGGTAGGGGACGTGGAGGGTGGAGATGGAGTGGAGGGGTGGAGGGAGAAGGAGGGGGTCAAAGAGGCACTTCTGGAATTTCATCATTCCACCCAAGGAGAGCCCCTCCCTGTTTGGCCCCACTCGGTGCCTGGAGGTTTACAGCTGAGAATTCACAAATATTTCCAGCAGAATGTTTATAGTAGAACGCATTGAATCAATTGCTTGGACCGTTTCATATGGCTTCCAAGCCTTTGCCCTGATGACCTGTCCTCTCAACTTGTTTTCTTTTCTGTTTCTTTTTTATTTTCTTTCCTTCCTTCCTTCCTTCCTTCCTTCCTTCCTTCCTTCCTTCCTTCCTTCCTTTCCTTCTCTCTTTCTCTCTCTCTCTCTCTCTCTCTCTCTCTTTCTTCCCCCCTGCCTTCTTTTCCTTCATTTAAAAATTTTTTATTTTTATTTTTATTTTGCAGTACTAGGGCACTGAGGGTTGGGATTTAGCTCAGTGGGTGGAGTGCTGCGCTGCAGTCTCTGAGGTCTTGAGTTCAATTCCCAGCACCGCCAAAATGGGAGAAGGGCCTGGCAATCCACTCCCAAGGCAATCCCGAAACAGTCAGCCATTGAAAACCCTATGAGGGTCGCTATGAGTCGGATACCGACTCGACGGCACCTAACAACAACAACAACAACAGGGGACTGAACCCAAGGCCTCATGCATGTTCTACAAGCACTCTACCCTTGAGCTGTACCTCCAGCCCATTTTTTATTTTTTATTTTGAGACAAGGTCTCAACTTGTTTTAAAAGAAGAAATGCCACACAGTTGTGATTTCATCCATTTCTCATTTTGCAACATGTCTGTGGTTTAGATACACACTAAAAACTTGCATATATATATTGCAATTTTGACCCTCATGAAAGTTTGCAAGCTATTCTATCTCTATCTACAGAGGAGGAAACTAAGACTTAGAGGTGGATAGCTAACTTTCCCAAACACACATCACTGCTTTTAGGCTGAGATGGACTGGAATTTGGGTCTTCCGATGACATGCCCTGTCTGCTTTCCTAGCTAAGGTGAATATCCAATAGACCCAGAGGAGCAGCTAAAACTCAAAGGTAATTTTGTGGGTGTTTTTTTCTCTCAAATTTCTCCAACTTCAGAACTATTAACAGGGGTAAAGAGTAAAAAGCACTACTAAGTCCATTGGACTACACTTGTAATTGCAGCTTCTTGGGAGACTGAAGCAGGAGGATGGCAAGCTTGAGGCCAGAGGCAGCCTGAGCAACTTAGTGAGACCCTGTCTCAAAATAAAAAATAAAAAAGGGGCTGGGATGTAGCTCAATGGTGGAACACATCCTTAGTATGTGGAAGACCCTTGGTTCAACCTCCCAGAACTACAGGAACAAAAGTATTACTAAAGTAAGACAAAAGAACTAGCAGAGCTCAAATAATATGAATTTACAGTTGTTGTTGTTGTTGTTAGGTGCCGTCAAATCGAATCCGACTCATAGTGATCCTCATAGGGTTTTCAATGGCTGACTGTGTCGGGATTGCCTTGGGAGTGGGTTGCCACGTCCTTCTCCCATTTTGCAATCACATTAGAGACTGCAGAGCAGCACTCTACCAACAGAACTAAATCCCAGCCCTGAATTCACAGTAGAACTAATTGTTATTATTGCTTGTTTTAAAATTTTTCCTATATCATTTAATGCAATATTTGTCAAAAAAATTTAAGTCTGGGATCCTCTGGGAAATGTGATGAATACAATGGATTGTCTCTTCGGATTCATGCACCACACACACATGCACGCACAGCTTTAGAATGTTCATGAAGCCCATCTTTGAATGCCCGGTTATAAACCCATAAAGGAAAAAGTAAACAACAAGAAGCATGACTGTGGCTGTATAGGATTGGTGGTTAGCAAGTCAAGTATGACAGATATTTGAAAACAGAACAAATTTCAAAGATCTATATTCCAGTTACCTACTTAACATCTCCAATTGGATTTCTAATGCAAACCAAAATTTAAAGTTCTCAATTTCCTCCTTCCACCCCAACTGGATTCTCTTCCAGTTTTCCTTTTCTCAATTATTGGCATTGCCCAGGTCCTGAGGCCAAAACCTGAGTCGCTCTTGATTCT
This sequence comes from Pedetes capensis, assembly GCA_007922755.1. Taxonomy (NCBI): domain Eukaryota; kingdom Metazoa; phylum Chordata; class Mammalia; order Rodentia; family Pedetidae; genus Pedetes; species Pedetes capensis. Next base: position 16,390 of record VMDO01033024.1, read on the forward strand.
TCTCCTTCCCTCTCACATCCAATTGTTCAGCAGATCTTGTCGGGTTTGCCTCCATCATACATTCTAAAGCCATCAGCTTCTCTTCATGTCCCTTGCCACCAGTCTAGTCCAGGCAGTGGGGATGGATTGAGAGAATGCTTCGTAAAAAGATGGCATTTAAACTGACCATTGAAAATGGTGTAGCATTTTGAAGTCATCCAGGTGATCCTGGTGAGAAGTATGGTGGCTTCAGGCTCTGGAAGTAGCAGATTGGGTAGAGCTTTTAAATAGGTACAGCCAGAAGCAATGGCACATGCCATTAATCCCAGTACTGGGGAGGCTGAGGCAGGAGGATCCTGAGTTTGAGGCCAGCCTGGACTCTATAGCCAGTTCCAAGCCAGCCTGGACTATGTAGCAAGACCCTGTCTCAAAAAAAAAAAAAAAAAAAAAAAGAGAAAAGAAAAGAATAGAAAAGAAATGGCTGGTGGTCTTCTTCTTCCTCTTCCTTTCCTTTTCTTTTCCTTCCTGAACAATTCAGTTCCCAAGCCATTAAGTGATCAAGAGCAAGGTGCATGGAAATGCAACATGGATGGAGGAGCTGGAGTGAGGAAGGGATCCCTACAGAGCCCCAGCACAGTGTAGAGTCAGATGCCAAATCTGTACAAGGGGTGCAGAGTCTGAGCAGTGTAGGCAGGCTATCCACACATGGGAGTGAATCTCTATGGAGTGTCAAAACCCGAAAAGGGTGACTAGGTTGTCTATGCTTGAGTGAGGAAGGTGTCCACAGAGGAGAGCCGTGGTGTGGGGTGTTGGAGTCCAAGCAGGGTGAAAGAGTCTGTGAAATACTTAATAAGACAAAGGAAAAAGATTATGTTGGCAGTGGAGAAGGCTGAGAGATACCACATTACCCAAGTGGTCCAAGAGAGCATCATCAGTAACAGAATAAATTGAAATCATGTGCACCCCAATCAGATGCAATGGACAGACCAACCCATCATTCTATGATAATCATGGCACAGATGCATACCTGGAAGTGAATCAAGAGGAAATATTAAACTCAAAGGATAGACATTGTATGTAATAAATCGCTTGTAATCTTCAAATGTATCTGATATGTACATTTGACCAAATATGATAAATAAAGGGTTGTTGTTGTTGTTAGGTGCCATCATCCCAGGTCCAACTCATAGCAACCCTCATAGGGTTTTCACTGGCTGATTGTTTCAGGATTGCTTTGAGAGTGGATTGTCATGTCCTTCTCAAATAAAAGGTGAATAGTGTTAATGTGGGGCTAAGGGTCAGCTCAGTTGGTAGAGTGCAGTGCTGCAGTCTTTTAGGACCTGGGTTCGATCCCCAGCACCATAAAAATGGGAGAAGGATGTGACAATCCACTCCCTAAGCAATGTTGAAACAATCACCATTGAAAACCCTATGAGGGCCGCTGTAAGTCAGACCCGACTCTACACCACCTAACAATAATAAGTATTAATGTATAAAAACTCATACAAATAGGGCAAAAATCTTAAAACCTCAAGAAAAGCAATGACTTTGTGCTCATTTGAGGGATTTCATTTCTCCCACAAATCAGGCTGACAAAGTCTTGGTTCCTTTATAGAACTGTGTATATTTCCTTTGTTATGCTTTGTCCTTCATAAATGTCATTAATTAAATATTTGTAGGTCTTTCTACTTAATGTCTGTAGTCTGAAAAGGGCTGTATTGTTCTCTTTTTTGGCTGTTTTGCACATTGCTGTATCCCTTAGCATCTAAGTGCCTGACATACAGTTGTCAGTCAATAAATATTGTCAACCAATAAATATTGGTTGATTTCATAAATAGAGGGAGGGAGAGAGATGGAGACAGAGAGAGACAGGGAGACAGACACCGTCCTATAAGTTATGAATTGGGAACTGTGCCAAGAGCCAATGCGGATGAGAGGAGCCCCATTCACCCACCTGCTTTGGCATGCAGCCCTAAGATGAGGGAAGTTGCAGCTGTCTGCGCAAGTGCAGGAACCAGACCC
>VMDO01033025.1:0-18395 GCA_007922755.1 Pedetes capensis
TCAGCATTCAGCCCTGTGACAAGACAACATTTTTCTCCAATGGAGATGCAGCACAAGGTACCATCTCTCTGGTTCCAGCAGAAACAGAGTCTTTACCAGACATCAAACTTGATGGCACCTTGATCTTGGATGTCTAGCCTCCAGAACTGTGAAAAATAAATTTCTGTTCTTTATAAATTACTTTCCCAAGTATTTTGTTATAGTAGCACAGAGGGACCATGGCACTGACCATCCCTTAAATGTATATATTCCTCAGGGTTCTGTTCTGGGTCCTCTTTTCTGCTCTCTTCCTGCATTCTGCCTGGGCAGTCTGTGAGTACATGCTAATCACCTTCAAATTATATCTCTGTTAGGTCTCTTTCATGAGCCTTACACATCCAGTTATGTACCTCATAGTTCCACATAGATATCTTAGAGACAACTCTAACTCAGCATGTGATGAAATGAAGCCACTGCTTAACCCTTCCTAAACTCTTCACTACATGTATAGCTCCTTCTTTGCTGTATGAAAGGGACCATGCTAATTGTTTATTCATTTAGCCTCCTTGTCACATACCTACCTTTCCATTGTATACTTTTGATTCTCCTGCTCTTAAAGTTAGTAATTTCTACTGCTCATATTCTTTGGAAGCTACTTTAACTCTATTATGAAAAAATTATGAACAAATGCACTAATAAATAAAGGATAAAAGCTCAGTACAGTGTGGGACAGTGAGGAAGGGCATGTGCTCACAAGTTGTCATGCTCTGTCCAGGAGATGGCGCTTGCGGTGTGCTTTTGCTTTTAGTTTCTAATGTTGAGGAACATTGCAACCAAGAAAAGTTTTCTTATATAGATAATAATTTCAAAGCAATATGCTATTTCAGGTTTTGTCACTTTTCAGGTAGTCTTGTGGACTACTAAGAATTGACTTAATGATAGTATGTTCTTACTTTTCAAATGAAGGTAGGTGATGTTGCTAGAATGAATAAAATTTATCATTAGGGAAAAGTTGTGATATGGAGTGAGAGGAAGCACATTACCTCCAAGTCCTTGATAGTAAAGACTCCTCCAAAAGAGAATTTAATAATATTACTATGATAGAGTGCGGAAACTAGCTGGTTGATTAAGAACCACTGATCTAGATGATTAGAAAAATTATTAAAGCCAAAACTTTTAATGGAAATAAATAATGTTATTCTTACTAGGGAGAATCTTAGGCATAAACCTGGAGAGGAAAAGGATGCAGAAGGACAAATGAGAAAGAAAAATAAGACAGCAGAGGACATAGAGCACAAATTTGGGTGTAAAATCAGAGCAGAATAGAGGGTCACATGTTAAGGATATTGTCAAATCCAAGTTGTCACTGTCTTTGGAAAAATTCTGAAAGTGAAGACAATTGCTCTGTACAAGAAAAAGAAGAAAGAAGAGGAAGAGGAGAGGAAAGCAGGAAGGAAGAAAGAAAAAGAAAGAGTTTTCTTTATCTTCTATTCTATACCTTTGTTGCCATTTTCAGTACTAGGAATTGGAAATCCTGAACATGAGAAATAAGAAGTAGCATAATTATAGTTTTATAACTTAAATCACCTTATCTGGAAGCTCTTCTCTCCTCTTACCAGATGGAATAATCTACATTTAAGACACCTCTAAGCAGACAGTGTGTTCTGGTATCTGCCAATCTCTCCTTTATTGAATTCTTTGCTGAATTAGATTGCAGGTGACTTTTATATTTCTCTACTTGATTTCTGTGTCCACAATAAACTACAAATTGTTTAGAGTAAAAGATTCATTCTTGTGTTTTCTTTTATTATATTGCTTGATGCATTTTTGTATCTTCTTTTATTATATTGCTTGGTCCTATTCTGGGTTGAGATGAAGTTTTTGCTTCTTGGTTCATCAGAAGCATAAAAAGAAATCATTTTGTAAGTGTGCTTTTTTTCTTTGTAAATGTAGCATTGCCATTGTTGGGGCACCTGCAGTGGTATCACTGCAGTCTCTCATCCCATCAGATCTCAGAAGCTAAGCAGGGTTGGGCCTCATTAGTAATTGGATGGGAGGCTGCCTGGGAACACTAGGTGCTGCAGGTTTGGGGGAAGGACTGGGCAACCCACTCCCCCCAAAAAATAAGCTATTGAAAACTGTGAATAGCAGAGAAACACTGACAACAGTGTTTCACCTGTTATATGCAGGGTCGCTATAAGTTGAACACCGACTTGACAGCACTTAACAATAACAATTGGGGCATTTCATATTCATTTCACAATCAGAAAGTTTGTGTGATGAGTAAGAATGTAGAGGAAAACTAATGATCATTCATAGAAAATAAGATAAACTTAATATTCAATTTAAATTACACATACATAGAAATACAGAGTTTTGTATGTAATTTAAGAGATTCATTAATGTTGAAGCTCAGGCATGGTTCTAATAGGCGCTTGATCTCAGGATATACCTGGAGGGAATCTGGATTGGAGATGTGTATGGGTTTATTTTGTATCTTTGATGATTAAATGAATCTGTACCGAAGTGTTTTCATATGTATGAGTGAATTTCTCTTGAAAGATACAGAAGTAGAATTGGGCAAATGAAAAAATTAAATTCCTATTCTTGAGTAGGATAACTTTAAGTTGTTAGTTCTCCTAATGTAATTTATAATTTTAATGCATTTCACTAAAAATATCAGAAAACATTTTTAAAATGGAGCCAGACAAATTGATTCGAAAGTTCATATGACAATTCGAAAATAGCCAGGGAAACACTGAAAAAGTAATACTATGAGGGAAAACTAGTCCAAGTGGACATTAAAACACACTATAAGACAATTATGTAAATCTGTGTGATCCTGGTTCATGAAGAGAGTAACAGATAAGAAGTTAGGATAGGTTAAAAAAATCTAAAACAGAGCACATACAGAAATTGAGATAGATAAAAATGACACTTCAAATCATTGGAAGAAAGATGACTTTATGGTAAGTGGTTCTGAGACAACTGAGTAACCATTTGAAAAACAATAAAATTAAATGTTCTTATTGCTAGATGCCATCGAGTTGGGTCAGACTCATAGGATTTTCAACGACTGACTGTTTCAGGATTGTTTTCAGGAGTGGATTGTCACATCCTTCTCCCATTTTTGTGGTGCTGAGGTTTGAACCTGGGTCCTCAGAAAGTGCAGAGCAGCACTCTGCCAACTGAGCTAAAACCTCAGCCCCCATAAAATTAAATATATACTTTATAATATATAGAGGAATAAACTCCAGATGTATCAAGGTATAAAAATAAAAAGAATTATTAAAACCAGGTAGGTGCCAGGTATATGACACACACCTGTAATCTTAGTGACTTGGAAGGCAGAGGCAGGAGGATTGCAAGTTTGAGGTTAGAGGCAGACTATGTAACTTAGCGAGATCTTATCTCAAATGAAAAGTGAAAAGTAGGCTGGGGTGCTGCTCAGTGGTAGAGTACTTACAAAGTACATTCAAGGCCCTGGGTCTAACCCCCAGTACTGCAAAAATAAAAACAAAAATGAACAAACAAAATTGAACAAACAAACAAAATAATAGAAAACCTTGGTAAATACCATTTTACAAGGTGCATGTGAGGACTTTTAAACTATATTAAAAAATCTAGAGGCAATAAACAAATTGATGTATTTGACTATATAAAATTATAATTATTTCCTTGCAAAGAATACTATGAACAAATTGAAAAGACAGTTGATCTTGGAGAAAGTATCTGCAATGTAAATTGCAGATAAAGAAGAATTATCTCTAAAATATTAAACACTTTTAAATGTTCATGGAGAAGTATCACATATACAATGGAAAATTGGAAAAATTACATGAAAAAACAGCCAAGAAAAGATAGGGAGTGGCCTTTGACTATCACTTTCAGCTCTTACATAACAATACATTGCGTATTGTGCAGATAGTTTTTGTTCTCTGTACATATTTAATGACAGAAAATCCTTCTGGTGTTTCTGTGAAACTCTATGGGACATATGTACCCCAATGGTAGTCAAACGATTAACCATAAGAAAATGTGTTTCACCTCACTCATAACTTGAGAAATGCAAATTAAAATTTCACTGAGGTATAATTTCTCACCTATCACTTTGGTGAACATTTTAAACAGTAGGAGGACACATTAATTTGATAAGGTTGGGGTGGAACCGAACTCATGTATTGCTGATGGGAATACTAACTGATACAGCCTTCCAGGAGGAGAATTTGGCAGCATCTAACAAAATTACATGCAAACTTAACTTGTCACTAAGGAAATCCGCTTCTAGGAATTACCTCTTATTATGTATTTGCAGAATTAATAAAATGCATATGTACAAGTTACTAATTACAGCATTGTTTGCAATCACCCAATAGAGGAGAGTAGTCGGAGGAACTATGTCACAAATAGTGCATCATACAGCTGCATGAAAACAGTGAGCAAGAGTGCTATGGAGTGATGTTGAATGATTTCCAGGACATATTTAAGTGTAAAAAACGAAATGCAAAAGAATATCTGTTGTTGTTGTTGTTGTTGTTGTTAGGTGCCGTCGAGTTGGTATCCAACTCATAGCGACCCTATGTACAACAGACGAAACATTATTATCAATGCTTCTTTGCTATTCATATGATTTTCAGTGGCTGATTGTTTTTTGGGAGTGGGTTGCCAGGTCCTCCTCTGAAGTCTCTGAAGTTTTCCCAGGTGGTCTCCCATCTAAGAACTAAGCAGGCCAACCCTGCTTAGCTTCCAAGATTTGACGGGATTGGATACCACAGTTGTATGGCTGCATGCAGAATATCAGTAGTATGTGTTAAAAAAAACAAAACTCTTTTGATAAATTTAGCAGAATTTACTTGAGCAGGGAACAATTCACAAATCTGGCAGCCCTCAGGCCCAGAATGAAAAGATCAGAGAGCTCTGCTTCCCCAAATAAGCAGATGGCATCTGCAGACAGAAAATGGAAGGGAGGTAAAAGTGTCAAGTATTGGAAGTCTATTAGGCTCATGATTCTGGAGGCTGAAAAGTACAGGATAGAGGAGCAACATCTAGAAAGGGCCTTTGTGTGCTGGACCATAAGATGGTGGAAGGGCAAGTGAGCACACATGAGACATAGAGAAAACTCTGGCCAAACTCCCTTTTATAACAGCCCACCCAATAATTAGCCCACTTTTGCAGTATCAGTATTAATCCATTCATAAAAGCAGGGCCCTAATTACCTAATCACCTCTTATCAGGTCCCATATTCCAACACTGTTGCACTGGTGATTAAACTTCCAACACATGAACTTTGAGGAACACATTCAAGTCATGGCAGGTTCTATGTATAGAAATATCAAAATCCTAGAAAGAAACCATAATTGCAACATAAACCATGCTATGTGCACAACAGCTTAGGCACAGTGAACACTTCTTACCAGGGAATGGTGGGAACCCTCCAGAAATCCAAGTTCCCAGATGCAGGAAAAGGTCTAATCTTACAAGCAGGTCTTTGTGTAGCCAGTAGCCTCAGCCCTGTTATATTTACACTTTTTCCTTCAAAGTTAAAAAAGAAAGGTAAAAAATGACAAGAACTGAAATGTACATCAGATAGCTAAATCTGTGGTATTTTGAACCACAAAAATTATGATAATAATAGACTATAACTTTCTGTTATGGTACTGAAAAATGAAATGAAAGCTACCTTAAAGGAATTGGCAAAACACAAATCTCCAGGAACTTATGGAATACCAATAGAGATGTTACAACAAACAGATACAGCACTTGAGATGCTAACTTGTTTATGCCAAGAGATTTGGAAAACAGCCACCCGGCCAACTGATTGAAAGAGATCAATATTTGTACCTATTCCCAATAAAGAGGATCCAACCAAATGTGGAAACTATTGGACAATATCATTAATATCATATGAAAGCAAGATTTTGCAAAAGATCTTTCAAAAGTGAATGCAGCACAACATAGACAAGGAACTGCCGGAAAATCAAACTGGATTCAGAAGAGGACATGGAAACAGGGACATCATTGCTGATGTCCGGTGGATATTAGTGGAAAGCAGAGAATACCAGGAAGATGTCTATCTATGTTTTATGGATTATGCAAATGGATCTGACTGTGTGGATCATAACAAATTATGGATAACACTGCAAAGAATGGGAATACCAGAGCACCTGATTGCACTCCTAAGGAATCTGCATAGACCAGGCAGCAGTCATTCAAACAGGACAAGGAAATGCTGTTTGGTTTAAAGTCAAGAAAGATGTGCATCAGGGCTGTAGTCTTTCACCTATCTCTTCACTCTCTATGCTGAGCAAATAATCCGAGAAGCTGGACTTTATGAAGAAGAATACAGCATCAGTAAGCACCTACATGATCAATGGAGAAAAGATTGAGGTTGTCCAAGATTTTGCTTTACTTGGTTCTATAATTGATGCCTGTGGAAGCAGCAGCCAAGAAGTCAAAGAACAAATTGCATGGTGAAAAGCTACTGCAAAAGATCTCTTTAGAGTATTGAAAAGCAAAGATGTCACATTGAAGACGAAGGTGCGTCTGACTCATGCCATGATATTTTCAGTGGCATCGTATGGTTGTGAAAGCTGGACATTGAACAAGAGAGACAGAAAAAGAATTGATGCTTTTGAATTGTGGTGCTGGAGACGTCTATTGAATATACCATGGACTGCCAAAACAACCAACAAATCTGTCCTAGAAGAAGTACAACCAGAGTACTCCAGGGAAGCAAAAATGGCCAAACTGCGTCTTACATATTTCGGACATGCAGTCAGGAGAAAACAATCCCTGGAGAAGGACATCATGTTTGGAAGAGTGGCAGGTCAACGCAAAAGAGGAAAACCCTCCACCAGATGGATTGACACAGTGTCTGCAACAATGGGCTTAAACATAAATAAGATCGTTTGCCTGGCACAGAATCGGCAAGTGTTTCCATCTGCTGTACATAGGGTCGCTATGAGTTGGACTCGACTCGACAGCACCTAACAACAACAACAACAACATGTAAAGGTTCAAGTGCATATATTTATAATCTTCAAACACAATACTCACTGTCCACTAAATTAAAGTTGTCTACAATAAGAAATTTGAGATAAGCAAATGAAGTACTTACATTTATAATATTGTGTAATAACAATGCTCAAAAACATTTTCATCTTCTAGAAATCAGAATCCAAAAATTGAAGATGGAACATTTCTAGGGTCTTGTTCTAGGCAAGTAAATTATTTTAGTATGATTTTCCCTAAATCGCAAACAAATCTCTGAAAATGTAGAAGTAAATAAGTTTTCTCAAGCTTTTTTCACTCAGACAAGCCCCACAAATGTAGGGTCAGAATTTCTAAACTGGTGAGATGTCAGCAAATGTTTTGTTTTATTTTTTACTAGATAGATTTTGAATGGCAAATATTTCTGAGCTTAGTGTAGTGGATGGGAGTGTGGCTGGTGCCACAGGTGGTAAAAGAATAGAAAATAGAGCAGAAACAAGTTTAACAGTACAATGCAAGAGAGCGGTGGGCAGGAATAACAAGAAAAAGTTTATTGCTCTGCTCTGGGTAAAGGGCTTCTGGTGTTTTTAAGGGGTTTTTGGACATTTTCCAGCTGGCTTAACCTGGAATTTACCATTGGTGGTGGTGGTGGTGGTGGTGTTAGGTGCCATCCAGTCGGGTCCCACTCATGTTGTTGTTAGGTGCCACTGAGTCGCTATCCGACTCATAGCCTGTGTACAATAGGTGAAACACTATTGTCAGTGCTTCTCTGCCACTAGTAGGGTTTTCAATGGCAGATTCATTTTTGGGAGTGGGTTGCTGGGTCCATCTTCCAATCCTACAGTACCTGGTGTTCCCAGGCAGTCTCCCATCCAAGTACTAACCAGGCTGGACCCTGCTTAGCTTCCGAGATCTGACGGGATCAGATGCCACAGGGCTAAGGCTGCAGCCTGTAGGGACTCTATATACAACATAATGAAAAGCTCTCCACCCTGTGCCATGCCAGCCACTATTGTCAGTGTGTCTGTGCTATGCATAGGATTTTCAATGGCAGATTGTTTCAGGATTATTTAGGGAGTGGACTGCCACATCCTTCTCCCGTTTTTATGGTACTGGGGATGCAGAGCAGCACTCTATCAACAGAGCTAAACCCTAGTGGACTTTACCTTAGCTGGAAATAATTTACTTCTGTGACAGTTTTGGGAGGGGCTCAGCCCAATTAACTTTGTTTTGAAAAGTCTTATCTAAATTGTTTCATCCTTATGGCCTGTGGTTTTGAATGGTGGATCCTGGTGTCAGAGGGTGAAAGTTTTATTTTAGCCTCCTTGTCCTTGTAGCTTGTGGTATCAAGTGATTGTGCTTGGTGTTGTGCCTGGAGTTTCTTCTCAGGTGCTGGATGCCTGGCTCTTGGGTCCACAGATCCAGGAAAAATGCATGGGTAGCAAGGGCAAGTGAGAGCAAAGAAGACTTACTGAAAAGATAGGTAAGTCTTGGAAGAATGAAGTGGTCCAGAGTGGGTAGCCACCGTGATGCTGTTGTCTACTGCTTTGTACACTATTTTAAGCTATCATCTCTTAAGAAGGTGGGAGTCTATTCTGTTGTTTCCACAGAAAGACTAATTGATTAGGTGACTGCTGACCAGGTGCCTACTGCTTTTCTTTGAAGAATGGGACTTGAGGAAATGAAACTTTTGTGGTTATGTTGAAACTCAGATGACCTGGTCAGTTGTGACAGTCTTGCCTCAGTGATTTCCAGGTCCCTTTTCCCTGCAGCCTGAAATTTGCTAACCTTTCTCAGTGTCCAAGAGTGCCTATTCCTGTCATTTCACATCATCCTGATAGCATCCCTCAGAAATAGCTCCCCTCCACCACCACTTAAATCTAAGATTTGAAAAAAAATCTGCTAGAATAAGCAGAAGAGTAAGTAAAAGAAATGCAAAAGGAAGAATATTGGAGTCAATGAAGTGAAAAACAAAAATGTAGTTGTAGAAAATAAGAGGTGCATAATGCGTCAAAGCATCCCATGCACAAAAGGACCTTTTATTTGTCACATGGAAGCAGTTGTGTGTGTTTTTTAGAGCTTTTTTCTTCTTGAATTCATATGCAGAATAGAAATTTGGTCAATGTGTACATTTTGGTCTTTGATAGCTTTGGAAAACTCTCGGACCTTATTTCCCCAGTTATCCTTCAGGTCCTGATTAAATTACTTAATACAAGAAACCCTAACATGATATACAGGAAGGAGGTAAGAAGGAATAGTGTGGAAATGGTCTACTTTTTTATTGCATAGTTTAGTATTTATTTCTTTTATTTAGGTACAACCTAGTTTTCTGTATTATGTGAGTCTCTCTGGCACTTTCTGCTCTCTCCTCTCCATTCAACTCTTTTCTTTTTATATTGCCTTTATTTCCAAAATAAAGAACAAAGAAGACTTACTCTTGTTTGTTTTTCTTTTATGCATAAAAGTCCTAATTTTAATTTAATTTAACTTTTTCTCATATTTCTCAGGCTTTTAAAATGATGTTACTCTGCTTCCTTAAAATGCAAGTGCGTTAGCAAGAAACAAACACACTCAGCTATTTTAGGATATAGGCAAACTTGAATTATCTGTGAAAGCCAGATGAGTGCTGGATGGAGACATTGGTATGCAAGGGCATGTTCTTGGGACTATTTGGTTTCCAAAGTTCCCTCATAGCATCTAGTCCTGCAACAACAAACATCCTTTTGCTCTTGAAACTGGCTCAGCATAGAATGGAAAGAAAAAAGCCTGAGGGTTGAAGCATTGGAGGTAAGCCGATCATTTGCTTAACAAAGCAAGACTTCAATCTACCTCTCCAAAGCGCTTTCATCTGGAAACTGGGTTTAGAACCAACTAGAAATAAGCTCTGTCCAGTGGGATTCATCACTTCCTGCTTTCATGTGGGCACAGTGAATAGACTTTTGTGTTTTCGTGTTACTCACATTTTTAGTCAAGTCTGAAACTGGAGGTGTGCTTAAATAATGGAGGCTTGTACTCATTTCCTTTTCTCCGACTGGGAATTCAGATTCATATTTTCCCAGAGCAAGTGACATTGTTTTCCAACTCGGCTAACTAAAAACAAAATAATATGTTGGGAAAATCTTAGTGAGACAGTTATTGGAAGAAGACAGCCTCTGCTCCTCGTTTGAATGCCCTTTAGGGTGTTTTCCTCCTGGCCTTTAGGAGATGTGGGTTTCTTTTCTGAAAGCAAGGGTTATAGAGAGGAGAGCTCCTTTGCTGACCAGATATGGTTAAATTCATATCATTTGGTCTAATGTGACATGCACTAGCCACTTTTCCCCCATATACTTATATTTGTGTAACCAATGAGAACACTGGTTTACACTGTACACACTAGTTTACACTATACACACTGTACACACTGGTTTATATTGTACACACTAGAAGCTTGAGTGCAGCACTAATCATCACCAGGGACACAGGATTATCTCTGTTGTCTTTCAAGAATATCCAGTCTTGGAAATGGAAATTAAAAAACAAACCAAAAAAATCCCCAATTCCCCAAACCCCTACAAACTAAAACTTAAAGCATATTAGAGACCAATATTGTAGTTCAAATATTCACAACAGTAGGACTCCAGTTTTTGATCTGACTCATTATTTCAATGAATCCTGGATGTCTTAACTACAAATTCACAGGGATCTTGCTCAAAAGGAAGTCTGGTCAACTCTCCCTTCCTCAGCTGTTTACTGTCATGTGGAAGATATCAGTGGATAAGAAGCTAAGAACATCCAACCACTAAGGTTTTGGGCCAGTTCATAGCAGAACTCTTTTAAAGACTATCAACTTTAATTTTTTTTTGTAAAGCAGGAGTACATAGGAACAATATTCTTCCATCTTTGAAGGGCCTTTCTTAACAATAGTTGAAGAAAAGAAAAAAGAAGTCTCAATCACTTCCTTCTCATCACATGTATCAGAAATAAGAATGTAAAGATTGGGTCTAAAGCAGAAAACAACCAGAGATAAAACAGTGGAAATCATGAAAGACTGATTAATCAAGACTACTAAGCATGTGTTGTTATTGATGTTAGGTGCTGTTGACTAACATCCAACTCATAGCAACCCTATGTATAACTGAAGGAAACACTACTTGACACTATGCCATGCCTGGCACTATTACCAGTGCTTCCCTGCTATTCATAGGGTTTTCAGTGGTTGATTGTTTGGGGAGTGGGCTGCCAGATCCTTCTCCCAAGGCTACGCACAGCATCCAGTATTCCCAGGTGATCAACTATCCAAGGAGTAATCATGCCTGACCCTGCTTAGCTTCCAAGATCTGGCAAGATTCGATGACAAGGTGGTACGGCTATGGACAGTAAGCATGTAGAAATCTAAACATTTAGTAAATAAGCATTTCATAAATGCTATATATGTTGTTGTTGTTATGTGCTGTGAAATTGGATCTGACTCATAGTGACCCTATGTAGAACAGAACGAAACACTCCCAAACACTGCCAGGCAAACGATTTTTTTTTTTTATGTTTAACCCTATTGTTGTAGTCACTGCGTCAGTCCATCCAATTGAGGGTCTTCCTTTTTTCATCTATCCACCACTCTCCCTAACATGATGTCCTTCTCCAGAGATTTGTCCCTCCTGACAACATGTCCAAAATACATAAGATGCAGTCTAGCCATCCTTGCTTCCAAGGAGCATTCTGGTTGCACTTCCTCTAGGACAGATCTGTTGATTCTTTTATCACTCCCTCGTATATTCAGTATTCATCTCCAGCACCACAATTCAAAAGCACCAATTCTTCTTCTGTCTCCTTCATTCAATGTCTAGCTTTCACAACCATATGATGCAACTGAAAATACCATGGCATGTGTCAGGTGCACCTTCGTCTTCAGTATGACATCTTTACTTTTCAACACTTTTAAAAGGTCTTTTGCAACAGCTTTTCCCAATGCAATGTGTCTTTTGATTTCTTGACTGCTGCTTCTAATGGGTCTTGATTGTAGAGCCAAATAAAGCAAAATCTTGGACAATCTTTTCTCCATTTATCATGAAGTTGCTTACTGACCCAGTTGTAAGGATTTTTGTTTTCTTGATATTGAAGTGCAATCCATACTGAAGGTTGTGTTCTTTGTTCTTCATCAGTAAGTATTTCAAATCCTCTTCAGTTTCAGCAAGAGAGTTGTATCATCTGCATAATGTATGTTGTTAATGAGTTTTCTTCCTATCATGATGCCACATTCTTCTTCATAAAGTCCATTTTCTAAATACTAGATAAGATAGTACCTAATAACAGTCTCTTTAAAAAAAAATCTGTCAGAACTGTTACTGGCTAGTTACTTATACGGAACAGAGGGAGTGAGAGCACAGCTTTATTTGTTATTAGTTTTGAAGAGTAGGTGAACAGTAACTAGAATTATTTTTTCTGTTTTTCTCCTTTTCTCACATTATCTAATTCTGGTACTTCCTACCCTTATCTTCATAGTATATCTAATGTTTATAAGGGAGAAAGACCCAGCAACCCACTCCCAAAAAACGATCAGCCATTGAAAACCCTATGAATAGCGGAGAAGCACTAACAGTACTGTCTTGCCTGTTGTACATAGGGTCGTTATGAGTCAGACACCGATTCGATGGCACCTAACAACAACAATGTTTATAAGGTCTTGAATGGACCTAGAAACACTGGAAGACTTAAAAAATGTTTTTAAATTTTTATTTAAAAAGGTTATTTTCGACTAACAAAATTATGGTACAAAAATTTTATAGAAGAAAGAAAAAACACACTTTCTGTTTGACAAGGCCTTCTTTATGATAAGGTTTAACATCATGTTGATTTTTAAAATGATATAAATAACTAATAAATATCAACTCAAAGCTGTTTATGGTGGTAAGGAAATCAAGTGAACATTTTCATTATTTGCTATTAGGTCTTTCATAACCAAGAGAAAAATTTTTATTGGAAATTTTTGATGTACACCTTAATGTAATTCATTCTAACATGCTTTTCATTGTGACATTTCCATGAATGCATTTTGTTGTACATTACACAGATAAGTTCCCAAATCCAATATTAGTTATTAGGTACTGTTGACTGGTGTCTGACTCATAGTGACCTGTATAAGGGTTTTCAATGGCTGATTGTTTTTGTGATTGCCTTGGGGAGTGGATTGCCATGCCAAATCCAAAGACAATGCAAAACAAAAATCTCACTATTAGTTCAAGTAGGCATTGCATAAGTTTTAGCAGCTCAAGGAACTACAACCCAAAAAAGCATCTCAGTTTTTGGGTGAGGGCTCTTCCTTTGATGAGTGTCATTATTGGCAATAAGTGTATAACTGCACACAGCATTTGATGAGTAAATAAATTTTGAAATTGAATATTATTTTTATCATCTTCTCGCACAAATAATGTGTTTTATTTGTGACTGCTAAACAGAAATATGCCTGCAGCCGTAGCCCTGTGGCATCCAATCCAGTCAGATCTCGGACCTGAGCAGGGTCGGGCCTGGTTAGTACCTGGATGGGAGACCGCCTGGGAATACCAGGTACTGTAGGCTTGGGAGAAGGATCTGGCAACCCCCTCCCCAAAATCAATCTGCCATTGAAAACCCTATGAACAGCAGAGAAGCACCGACAATAGTGTTTCCCCTGTTGTTCAGAGGGTTGCTATGAGTCGGATACCAACTTGACGGCACCTAACAACAACAACAAACAGAAATATAATTGACTTTTGTATATTAATTTTTCTTTATTCAACACCTCCACTAAAATTTTCTTTTAAGTTCCAATAACTTGTTTGCACATTCTTTGTTATTTTCTAAGTGAATAATTGTGTGTATGTGTATATGAATATTGGCAATTTAATTTTTTCCTCCCCTATTTTTATGCTTTCTTTTCCCTTTTGTTCTACTATGTGACTGGGATCTCCATTACAATTCAAATAAGAATGAGGAAGGAAGATATCCTTGTCTCATTTCTGATGCTAGAAGGAAAGGTTTCAACACTTTTCCATTAACTATCAACAGATGAATGGATATAGATGATGCGGTATATAGGCACAATAGAGTTTTATACAACCATAAAGAAGAATGAAATTATGACATTTGTAGAAAAATGGATGAAACTGAATATCGTTATGTTAAGGGAAATAAGTCAGACACAAAGTACATGATATACATATATAAAAATGTCATAATGAAACAAAAAATAAAAATCATAGGTACCATTTTTGCAATGTGCCTTAACGATTTATGGATCTATAATATTTTGGATTATAATTCAGGAAATTATTAAAAGAATACCAAGGGAAAAAAATCTTAATCTTTAAGTGACTGGACAGGCTTTGCTTCTGAAGCATCTGCCGAGTCTCACTATGGTTTACGGTTCGACTTTCTACTTTTGAAAGATGAAATCCTCTCTGTGTTATTTGACTTAGATTTGTTAATATGCTATGTTAGTGGCTTGCTGGTAAAGCCACATCAAAAAATGACAAACATAGCACTGTGATGACTCCCAACTCTGGCACCATGATCTGGTCTGCTCACAATTATTTTAGGAATGAAATATTTTGGGACTAAATTTACAAATAAGTGGTTAAGGGAAATACTGCTGTAAAATCAGAAACACAATGAGAGTAGTTCAGCTGCTTCAAGCAGGGTTAATTCTGTTGTCATATAACTATTCTGGGTTTGAGATACAGTAGCTATTTCTCTAGACTATGTAATCTCATTAGTGATATTCCTGATTATTTCAAGAGTTTCTTAAAATACTTGAAGTATTTGGCAATCCAGCTTGTGGGGAACTCTTTTCTTGGTCTCAAGCCAAAGTTCACCTGATGAATTTTCAATATGTTCTTTTGCAACTATTTTTCTGAGAATTTACACTGTTACTTCACTACTTTTGCAGTGCTGGGGCATTGAACCCAGGGCCTCATGCATGTTAGGCTAGTATTCTACCACAGAGCCACACCTCCAGCCCTTTCTTTATTTTTTATTTTGATACAACGTCTAACTAAGTTGCCCAGGCTGCTTCTGGCCTCTAATGTGTGATGCTCCTTCCTTGGCCTCCTGCATCACTGGGATAACAAGAGTGAGCCATAGTGCCTGGCAGTAACGCTAATTGTAGTGTATCATCACTCAACTGAGTATCAGAAAATTACTTAAAACAATACCTGATGACATAAAAAGGGTGTTAGAAAGCTGATCAACTCCATTAACTTTTAACATTTAATTAGAAATAATATGCCTGCATTAAGTGTGCTTTAATCAGTGGTCTCAGTTCTCTCTATGAGAACACACTGTATCATATCATGGTCAGCTCACTTTTTAATCTCATCCCTTATTTCGTGAAGTGTGCGTTGACATTCTAAACACAAGTTGTCTGGAATTCACTATTAAGTTATAAAAATGCCATTAAGAAAATGTGTTTATTTGTTGACCCACTTTTATGTTTTTTAGAAGCTTCATTTTTTTGAGACTTTATTAATTTTTTAGAACAGTTTTAGGTTTACAGACAAATTCAGAGGAAAGCTCAGAGATTTTTCATATAAATCTTGTGACAACTACGCATAGTGACCCCATTAGGAGCATCCTTTATCAGAAGGGTACTTTTTTTATAGTTAATGAACCCTCATTGACACGTTATGATGTCCCACATTTAAATAACATCCAAAATCCATAGCTTGCATTAGAGTCTGTTCTTACTATTGTACATTCTATGGGTTTGGACAAATATACAATGTCACTTACTGCACATTATAGTATCAAGTAGAGATCTTTTTATTGTCCCCACAGTTTGACATTTTCAGGAACGTCATAGAGGTGGATAACACCTTTTCAAATTGCCTTCCTTTACTTGTTAGGTAGTAAAATGCAATTTAAGTTTTCTCTATGACTTTCCATGGCTTGATATCTCATTTCTTTTTAGAACTGAGTAGTTTTTCATAGCCTGTGTATACTATAGTTTATGAATCTATTCACCTACTGAAGGACATCTTCATTTCTTCAAAGTTTTGGCAATTATGAGTAATGCCACTATAAGCATATATGTGTAGGTTTTGTGTTGGCTATTTCTCAAGAGTGGGCTGCTGGATCCTTCTCCCTAGTTGTTTAGTCTGGGAGCTCAGCTGAAATCCGTCCACTATGGGTGGCTCTGTTGGTATGTGACACACTGGAAACATAGCTTTCAGCATCACAGCAACATGGAAGCCTTTATTCCATGACAAGCTGACAGACATGTGGGGGTTTAGTTTTGTAAGAAACTGAAAACTGTCTTCCAAAGTGTTTAAATCATTTTGCATTCCCGCCAGCAATGAAAGAACGCTCCTGCTGCTCCACATGTCATTAGAGCTTAAGGTTGTCAGTGTTCCAGATTTTGGCCAATCTCATAGGTGTTTTGTGGTATCTTGTTTTAATTTGCATTTTCCTGATCACATATGATATATTGAACATATTTTCACATGCTAATTGGCCATCTATGTATCTTCTTTGGTCAGGTGTTAAGATCTTTGGTCCATTTTTCAGTCAGGTTGTTTTCTTATTGTTGAATGTTTTATTAGATGTGTCTTTTGCAACTATTTTCTCCCAGACTGTGGCTTATTTCATTCTCTTGGCATTGTCTTTCACCGAGCAGAAATTTAAAGAGTTTTACTGAAGTGGAGCTTATCAATAATTTCTTTCATGGATCCTGTTTGGTGTTATATCTAAATGTCATTGCCACAACCAAGGTCATCTATGTTTTCTTCTATTTTACCTTCTAAAAGTTTTAGAATTTTCTGTGTGGTCTCTGATCCATTTTGAGTTAATTTTTGTGATGAGTAAGGACTATGTTGAGACTCTTTTTTTTTTTTTTGGCTAGAGATGTGCACTTGTTCCAGAGCATTTCTTGGCTACTTTTGTTCCATTGTACTGCTTTTGCTTACAAATTGTCAAAAATCATTTGATAGTATTTAGACACGTCTCTTCCTGGAATCTATGTTCTGTTCCATTGATCTATTTGTCTGTTCTTTTACCAGTACCACACTGTCTTGGTTACTGCACTGTTACAGTAAGTTTTGACGTCAAGTAGTGCTTCCTTTACTGTTAGAATAATAATTGCTCACTTGTAAAACTAAATTAGTTGTAGTGAAGACAACTTTGAAACTTAATATTTTATATTTTGTCTTTTGTTTTGTTCCATAATTGAATAATGTTTCAGTTAAAAATATCAATAAGTGACTTTCATGTATTACCATTGTTAACATTTAACTGGTGATGTTCCCTGACCAGAACATCACTGGTAATATCAGGTCACTAAGACCTGTATTGTTGTATAGGTATGTACATGATGTATAGCTAGTTCTTTAGGTTGCAAATCAATTTATGCTTTAGTTTAAATCTCTCTTAAAATATTTTGTTTGTTTTGGTTTCAAAATATATATTGATTAACATCTTATAAACAAAATAAATACTCATATTATAATTTATTAATTCAGCAATAATTCTAAGGAATCTTTTAATACTTAAAATGAAGTCACTTCTTGATATTTTTAACTGAAACTTTATTCAATTATGGAATAAAACAAAAGACAAAAATATAAAATATTAAGTTTCAAAGTTAGTATCATAGTTTCTACATAGCAATTTGGAACACTTTAGGCAGACAGGATTTATTCACTTAGTATGTGGATAACATTGGAAAAGGGACTTATAAACTGCCTTTACTAAACAGCATTATAGCTCTCCAAGAAATGTCTGAAAGTCTCAAGCCCTTGTCCTAAGCCTGCAGGCAGTTTGGAACCTGGAAGCACAATCATCCACATCACTGACATTTCATCTTTTTCATCTAATTCATTCAAAATTTTTTGTGCAGACTCAGGAAATCAAGGGTCATCAGGCTTCATTAACGTAGGAAATTGTTTGGATGACATTTTTTCTTTTTTTTTATTAGAAGTTTTTAATGTACATCATAATGTGATTCATTTTGACATGCTTTTCGTTGTGACAATTTTCATATATGCAATTTGATAAGCATTATTCATATAGGTTACCCCTTGCCCTCCTCTATGTTTCCCCCCTACCCCCCTTCCTATCTAAGTTTCCCATCCAAGTCTTCTCTATCTTTTACTATATAGTATTTTTCTATATGTCCTTGGGTTCCATTTCTGTTTAAGATAGAAACTTTTCCTGTAGTGGTCTTTGTTTCTATATTGTTAGAACAATTACATGTGATTTCTAGTCCATTTATATTGACCTTATTCTTATCTTCCCTTCCCCCCTTTTAATGTGATCTGACCTTTGAGTAGGATTTTTCCTTCTTGTAATTTTGAGTCAGCTCTCTCATATGAGTGAGAACATGTGTTGTTTCTCTTTCTGAGCTTGTGTTCGTTCACTTAAAATAATTTTCTCTAATTCCATCCATTTTGCTGCAAATGACCCTATTTCATTTTTCTTGA
>VMDO01033026.1:0-18393 GCA_007922755.1 Pedetes capensis
AATTTTTAAATTTTTCATTTGCTATTATTTGCCAATTTGCTTTTAAGTTACTCTTGGTTAAACCATCTGCGGTCTAACAAAAAATATTTTAAATTGTAATAGCATTTTTGATCATAGTGTAGTCGGCAGATTATTACTTATGGTAATAGGAAAGATGACAACAATGACAATAGGAAAGAGAGTGGAATTACCCCTTTGTTTGCCATTTATGTCTGTGCAGGAGTTACTTGGTTACTTGTCTGTCTTCTCATTAAGCTCTTTGAGGGAAGGCTGTGTGCCTTGTTCATTACTACAGCCCCAGCACCTAGTGCAGTACTGGTCTCTAACAGATGAACACTAAACATCTGTTGAATGTACAAAATTTTGGAATAATGATTCTGTGAAGTAAAGTCAGATGAGTTTCCATAGAAGGTGGTATTTTATTTGACTCTTGAAAACGAAAAGAATCTGTCAGACTAATTTGAATGACTGTACATTATAGCAAAGGAAATAAGATGAACAAAACCAGAAAATTGTTCAGAGAAATTGAGGTAATTAGGTAATAGTGACAGCCTGCCTGGGGTTAATTTGCTTATTATCTGATGGTTATAAGCATTATGATATGCAAGGTAGCTATATATGTTCTTTAAAAACAATTTTCTCAGCCAAGCATGGTGGTGCACACCTGTAATCCCAGGGACTCGGGAAGCTGAGCCAGGTGGGTCTCAAATTTGAGGCCAGAGGCAGCCTGTGTAACTTAGTGAGACTCTGTCTCAAGATAAAAAATAAAAAAGGAGCTGGCAGAGCACCTGCAAAGTATGTGCAAGGCCCTGGGTTCAGCGCCCTGTACTGCAAAAACAAATTCTCAGAGTTTCAGCTATGACACATTTTATTCAGTTACGCCAATAGGAACTATCACTTACCAACAGGATACTTGGCTACAGAACGAGTGGTTGCATATTTGAGGGAGGGATGCTCAATAAGATAAACATAGCAGGGTAAGGGAGCCAAAGAAGTCTGAAAAGAATTCAAAATATGTTTCTCAGTATATGAAGACAGTTTGTTTTGTTCTCTTTGCTGCTATACAGTCATTAATGCCCTCACTATGGTCTACTTCATCAGCTTAGTTAGGCAACTTTATGAAACACACTCTAAAACCCAGTTTTTGTTGGTTTGAAAACATACAAATGAATTAAGTATAAAATTGAATTATATGTAGGTTTCCATTACACCATTTTTCAGAATGATGACCAAAGAATATGAAACAAAATTCCCTTCTGAATGGTTATTTTTGTTTTCATCATTGGTTCCATTTATTACAGTAGTTAGCTTGGTATTCTGCCCTTAAACAATTCTGTTTGTATCCCTATGGTCCAGGACTCTCCAGCTGCTGTGTGAATCCCCTTCCTCCTACTAATTTGAATGAGAATTCAAGTCAGGCCTCTTGGTTTTGACAACTGAGTATCAGCCTTGCTGCTTTCATGTCTCCCTGTCTGACCCTCCGCTTATTTTTTGAGACAGAGTCTTGCTAGGTAGCCCACGTAGGGCTCCTATTTGTGATCCTCCTGCCTCATCCTCTTGAGTTATGGGATTTCAGGCATGTGCCACCATGCCTGGCTTTAAGTTCTCTCTTCAATGAACATAAAATAGCTGCACCATGATC
Source organism: Pedetes capensis (assembly GCA_007922755.1). Taxonomy (NCBI): domain Eukaryota; kingdom Metazoa; phylum Chordata; class Mammalia; order Rodentia; family Pedetidae; genus Pedetes; species Pedetes capensis. The sequence goes on from VMDO01033026.1 coordinate 1,643, forward strand.
TTATATCAGAATCATTAATTATTGTCAAGACTTGAAGGAACAAAAATAATAACCTTTACAGCAGGCTAGGTTATTCGGCTAAATACTTTATGACTTTAAGGCTGTTAGTAGCCATATGGGGCTGGAGTTATTATGTCAACTTCATAAAGTGAAGAAATCAAAGTTCTGGGAGATGAGTATCTCACCCAAGGTTAACAAGGGAGAAAGCCAGGGTGTGAACTCAGGTTCTCCTGGCTACATGGGTCAAATTCTTTCTACTAAAGCTAAAATTCAGGAAGGAAAGGTATCTATTAAATAGAAATAAGCATATAATTCATTATTTGTATTTTTGCTCTGTTCTTTTCTAGAGATTTTTCTCTAGCTATAGGCACCAAGTTGCTAAAATTTCTAACTCTCAGATTTCTGAGTCTTAAAATGAACTATATGAAGTATGTACTGAAAGATAAGGTGTGTGTTGTGGGTATTCGAATCAAACGGGGACAAAGGCAGGACTAAAGGGAGTCAACTCTTTTTTTAACCATTGGGCTTCGGTCAACAATAAATGACAATTTGTTCAGCTTCCTTTTTAAAACCCTGTAATTGAGATACTTCAACCATATCACTTCAAATTTGAAATTTGTGTACTAATTTACAAAACATCCCATGATTTGGTGGCTGTTAGATAAAATTTATAATTTTATAGACACAAGAAACAGGTGTTTCATTATTTTATTCATTATATTTATTATTTTACTTATTTCTTCTCCTTTTACCTCTCACTGTCACCTTTGTATCCTGGGACAGTACCTCATCTAATTTGCCAGCATGGCTGTGGAATAGGTCCCACTTATTTTGGATTTTCCTTTCTGACTCTCTTGTCATTGTTTCACATCTTTAACTGACTTAAAAGTAACGGTCCTATGCTAACTTATAAATTAATAACATTGACATTACCTTAATATAATGAAACATCTGAATTAAAAAGTCATTCTTGGAATCTTCAAGAATAAGAGTGCACCCCATATTAGAAGTAGTGTTGTGAAGGTCAAAAATAATATCATAGGAATCTTCACTATTTTTTGGACCAAATAAGTGATTTATTTCTTGAGCCCTTCTCACTTCATATGGCAAATCCTCAGACATCTTTTTGCTGTTTTTAGCAGAAAGAAAAAATTAACAACATCTGTGGCCAAGGTAACATAAATATACAATAAGAACACAGTGTACAAAGAACCAGTTGCCAAACCTTTAATATAAAAAATCTGTGAGGGAAGTAAAATTGTATCTGAAACTTTTATAAATGAAAATAATGCTTTTTTCCTCCAGTTCATTCCATATAACCAATGTTCTATGCTTTCAAAATGGTAAGTTCATTTATGTGGCTGGTCAAAGGTAGAATGTTTCAAACAGAACTTATCTTTTGACTTCAACCATGAACAAAATTTACCCATTATTTGATACATGGTTTCTTCATAGTTATGGTGCACTGGTTATTATGGAGTGAGGCCATTAAATGCACCTTCCTCCTGATTCTAGCTAATTCCAGTGCACAAAAATAGCCAAAGTTAGGTGCCCACACCAAGGTAATTAGGTTTTTAAAACTGAGGTCTAGGGGGTTTAGTTCAGTTGGTAGAGTGCTGCTCCACACTCTGTGAGGACCAAGGTTTGATCCCCAGCACTGCACAAATAGGAGAAGGATGTGGCAGTCCACTCCCAAAGCAATCCCCAAAACAATCACCCACTGAAAACCCTCTTAGGGTTGCTATGAGTTGGACCTGACTCAATGGCACTACTACCACCACCAAGGAGCCACTAGTGGTCCAAGGACAAAGTTTACAGATGAGAGTCTGTAAACCTTCCCAAAATATAAAATTTTGCAGGTACATACATGTGTGTATTTTTGTGGGATAAGAGTTAGTAGGTTAATAGTTATCACTGTATTCTCAAATGGGTCTCTACCCACATTGTTCCCACCTTCTGCAATGGTTAAGATATATTTCTAATTGCTGTACATGATAATGGCTCAAATTTATTTTTCCTCATTAAATCACTCAACCACATTTTCATATAATTCCATCTAGTTCTATTCCCTGGTTATTTTTGCTGGTATCCTCAAGGGATCTACCACTTGTTCCTGAGTATTTTCTGCCTGGAATGTAATCAAGACAGAGTAGCAGCTGTTTTGTGACTATGAAGCAAATACCACGAGAATGAAAAGGTCTGTGTGAAGAAGGGTACAGTAGGAAGACAGAAGGAGCCTGTGGCACTGATGAAATCATGGAGCCACTGCCAGCCCTGGGCTGCTCATCTTTGGTCTTATTGTTTATGAACAAGAAACCCTTATTTGTTTAGACCATTGTTCTTGGGTTTCTATTTTCGACCAAACAGAACTCCTAATGGGCAATATGTATGCATGTATATGTGTTTGTGTATATATATATGTATATGTATGTGTGTGTGTATATATATATATTTAAAAAGTTAATTTACAAAATAATCCCACAAAGTCATTCCCAAACTCATTTACTTCTACATCTTTCTACCATATTTGAGTAATGGTACCACTACCCATCTAGTTGCTCAGAGTCAAAGCTTGAAGTTTTGAGAGTTAATGGACACTTTAAGTTCCCATCTCTGGCATCCAGGAGTCCCAAGGGATGAGGCTGAAAGAATAGGCAGAGGCAAGACCCCGAAGAGCACCATTTCATCTACTCTGGGTAGGAGATTTAGAAAGAATTTTCAGCGTGGGAAAGGCCTAAGGTTGGCATGTTAGGATGACCTCTGTGGCTACCATATGGAGAAGAGATTTCAGGAAGGGCTGGAGTTAGACTGGCTGTAGAGAGGTCCTGTAAGCAGCTATTACAACTGTCCACAAGAGAGATAAACTAAGGGAGTCAAAAGGGAGAGAAAGACTGGCTTTGTGAAGTTCTTGGAAAGAATACTTGGGAGGACTTACTGACCTTCTAGACATGGGGATAATAACTAGGAAGGTTGTAAGATGATTTGTATAGGAATTTGGTAGGTAATGGGGCCATCAATGAAATGAGGAATATAGAACAGGAATAACTTTGGGAGAGGGAAGAAAGAAGTTAACTGGTTTATTTTTCTCATATATTTTCATAACTATCAAGAAAGAGCTGTCTAGCCAATGAATAGTGTTAAAAGTAAGACACAGAACATTAACTCAACTTAAAATACTGTTCTCACCACTCTTGGGTGGTCATAGGAAGAAAACTCCAGTCCATTTCAGAGTTAGTCAGGAAATTAATATGTTGACTAAAAGTTATTCTTCAACAAATTCTTATTCACAATGTGTTAGTTAATAGCTAGTTTAGATTAATAAACAATGGTTATGTTGATATAAACTCAATTATGAAGAGAAAGCATTTCTGAAATGAAAATTTATGCTAGTAAAATTATGATTTGATACACAAAAGATGACTACTGTATAATTTCCTTGGAGAGCATCTACATCATAAACTGAGCATATTTGTACCAATGTAGTATTTATCTTTTCTTCTGTGGTAAGACGAAACCTAACTCAAATTAGCATTTATCAGAAAACAAGTACAAAGCTGGGCATGGTGGCACACATCTGTGATCCCAGAGACTCGGGAGGTGGAGGCAGGAGGATCATGAATTCAAGGCCAGGGCCAGCCTGAGCAATTTATTGAGACTATGACTGAGAATTAAATAACAACAACAACAACAACAACAACAACAACAAAACAAAAAACAAAAAAACGGACTGCAGGTGCAGCTCAGTGATAGAGCAATTGCAAAGTATGGGCAAAGCCTTGGGCCTAACCCCCAAGTACTGGAAAGAAGGAGAAAGAGAAGGAGAAGGAGAAGAAGAAGATGATGGAGGAGGAGGAGGAGAAGAAGAAGAAGAAAAAGAAGAGGAGCAGGAGGAGGAAGAATTTGATGATGAAGAAACAAAACAAAATCAAGTCCATAGAAGAGGAAGAGGAAGAAGCAGCAGCAGCAGCGAAACAAAGCCAAGTCCATACAGCAGGCAGGCAGCTGCTCCTTTGTGCGTGTTTTATCCTAGCCAGTACTCTCCCACCTGTGAGGGTGAAAGCCACCTTGTACACAGCTTTGTGTTCCCACAGTACCTGGCACAGAAGGATAGATGTTTAATATTTTTAGATAAATGAAAGAAAGAAATGGTAAAAGGAAAATACTTAAAGGCATACACAGTGGTTTGTTGTTGTAAGGTGCTGTTGAGTCGGTATTTGACTCATAGCGACCCTACTTACAACAGGTGAAACACTATTGTCAGTGCTTCTCTGCTATTCATAGGGTTTTCAATGGTGGATTGATTTTTGGGAGTGGGTTGCTGGGTCCTTCTCCCAATACACAGTGGTAGCTATTTCGATATAAGTAAAAGCAAAATAACTATAACCTAGGGTATTATGATTGCATACACTGTATGCAATTACTATAGAGTAGCTGGATAAGTTCAGAGAAGTGTCTTTAGCTGTAATTATTTTCCTCTGTGGTACTCCAGGGCTGATGTTTTCTGGCACTGGATAGTTGTTCACTCTGTTATTTATCAAATATTAATTGAAACATCATATTTTTCTTAACTAGAACTTTATGCACTGCCATAAACATAGTTGCAATAAAGCACAATAGTGAATTTCCTAGAAAGCTAACAAATATGTATACAAGCATAGTGGCCAAACACTAATTTAATGTAAAAGATTATTAAATCTGTGTCTTTCAAGATGTGACTGAAGAATAAAAACTTTTATTTATTGTCTTAGTCTGTATGGACTACCATAAAAAAGAAGAATCAGTGAAGAATAATAGCCTGTGTTCTAAAAAGTTAAATGAGCATATGAGTCAATAGTTTTGGTAACCGTAACTCACAGTGCAGCATGGCTAAAAGTGAAAGTGATCTTATTCGCCATAGCTACTATCTGTGCAAACACGAACATTTATCATATGCATATACATGTTCTCTCTCACACATCTACCACATTCTACAGATACATGCTTGCATACAGTACAAAACATAGTCTTACCCAAGATTTTCAAGGTCAAAAACACGATTCAGGTCACAGTCAATGTATCTGGTACACTTTTCCACTGCTCTTGGGTTGGTAATAAATGGTTTTACTTGCAGCCCTTTTCTCTGAATTTCAGCGCCATTCTCTAGCCAGTGCTTAACTAGAAATATTCCTGTTAGTTCATTTCCGTGAGTTCCCCCAAAGATAGCAATCTTTTTTATGGGTTTTTCAGCAACATGAGAAGAGATCATTTTACCAAGTAGTTTTTTTCTGATTTCTGCAATTCAGAAGAGAGGATATCAGAGCTTGGTTTCCTAAAAAAAGTTCAGAAAATCTCAATAAGAATTTAACCAAAGTGTAAAGTACAGAGTTCTCTTGAGCTCTCTTAAATATTCCATTTAAAAAATGTTCTGTTAAAGTTCTGAACCCTGTTTATTATATGGACTCCCTTCTGTAGCCCTGCCCTTTACCATATTTGGATTAAAATATGCAAAGATCAACTAGAGATACAGCTGTTAACTTCTAACTCCCTCAGATGGTCAGTTGATCGAAGTACAATAATAAATTAGCATCGCTTACTAATAAAAGAATTCTGTTTTCCCTTCAGCTAGAATGTCACCCAAGGGTATTTTCATGATTGTTGGTAACAATGAAAACAGTTTCTACATTTCTAATTCCCCCAAAATGCACAAAATAAAAAAGTGGCATACACAGTTCTGTTTCCACTGACATTTAGAAACTCTTCTTTTCTGAAATGAATTCAGGCCCTTTTCATGATCTGAGGGTATTTGAATCTTGTGTCTATAAACAGCCAAAGGCAGATGCTCAGAGACCTCCTCTTGAACTAGCACCCTCTCTTGCAGAAAGCCTTTTTACAGTCAGAGACGCAAGGACCCAATCAGTGGCCTCTGGCACTTAAAGAGCTACTTTGAAACATCTTTTAGTTTCTTTCTGATGAACTTTTTGGTAATTCTATGTCAACTTCCTTAGGAATCTTAAAGGAAAAGGAACTGGCAGTAATTTTCAATCTGTCATGCCTAAAAATGCGTACGGACACACTATGTGTACTAATCACATCATGTAATTTTTTATAGACACAGCCTCATTTGCTAACACTGGAGATACTCCACTGGAATGTGCTGTTCAGAAGTGAGTCTTACCTGGGGAAATATCCAGAACACTAAGATGATTACACATCTTTGGAGAAATAGCCAAATCTGACTTGATTTCATGCTAAGTCACCCAGAAAGTCAACTATATCCAAGTAGTAGAATGTATTAGTAAGGCCAGGTTGTTTGGTAGGGGTGCAGTGAGGGCAACTCACTATATAATGCAGAGCAGTTCAATAGATAATGTTCTACATACGTTAGCTCTGTTTATTCATACAGCCATTTTATAAGATAGGATGGGTTAGGTATCGTCATTCCCTTCCACAAAGATAAAGGAAAGAGATCTGATTAAGTTTCCACCACTACATAAGAGAAAACCAGGTCAGGGACCCATGTTTCTGATTAAGTCTAGTGTTTTTCACAGGACAACAGGGTACCTCTTTGTTATTTTTGGTGTCCTCCAAAGTTCTAATTTTGCTCTTTCAGAATTCACATAAACAGCCACTATAGCATACTCAGGAAACAAATGAGCGTATAAACAAAACACATGATGGAAATGTAAAATATAGATGTTTCATAATATTTAATAAGCCAACTCTTATATCCTTCCTTTAAGAGATTATAGTGCAGAGATAAAGCAAAGTAAAATCTAAATTTACACATTAGAATTACTGTTGTAAAACAAAGCCCCTGAAGCCTTTGATTTTCTACCCACATCACGGTATGCTAAGCGCTTCAAACAGTGTAAAGATGATGAAGACGTGTAAATGTAAAGAGATGACAGTTGTATTGGTACTTTGGTTTTAATGCACCATAGTTAATTATTAACATTCTGCTGTTTTGGTTCTTTCCTGCTGATTTGTCGTTTGTTCTGTCCTTTGCCCTAGTCTCTCTGGAAAGGCTTCAGTTATTTACTGTAGCTGGAACAAATGACTTGCATTTTGAGGCTTGTTTCATGGATTTTAACAGGTCAGCATTCTGAAGCACATCTTACATTCATAGTTTTTGCTACAGGTCCAAATGAATAACTTACTGGAGAGTTAATGAATTGCAGTAATTCTTTCCTACACTTACCTTGTTTATTATGTACAGAGTTTGTCTTCTGGAGGAAGCTTTATTAGAAAAGGAGAGCCTTTCCTAGGGACTGGAGGAACAGAGGCTTTTCATACTCTTACACCAAGTTAACTTCCGAGAGATTTTTAACTCCCTGTTTCCCAAAGCACACTTGTTTTTCTTGCAAAAACTAGTTTTATTAGTTTAGTTCTTTTTTGAGAGTTCACAGAACTGATAGTACACAAAGTGAAACCCTTTCTAGTTGTCACCATCTCACTATTGACTATTTTAATGATTTGAAATACTTAAAAAAGTAAGCATACTAACTTCCAGCACTACAAATGTTTTGTGAGGATGAAGGTGGCTGATTTCTTAATAAAATGCTGTAGTTTAAAACAAAAGAAGCTGGATGTGGTGGCACATGTCTGAGACTCCAGAGACTCAGGAGTCTGAGGCAGGAGGATCGTAAGTTGGAGGTTAGAGACAGATTGCATAACTTAGTGAGATCCTGTTTCAAGAGAAAACATAAAGAAGGGGTTGGTGGTGCAGGTCAGTGCCAGAGTGCTTGCAAAGTATACACAAGGCCCTGAGTTCAGTCCCCCACTACGGCAAAAAAAATCCATCATCTATCTCTATCATCTACCCATCAAAACAACAAAATAAACAAAAGGACAGCAAATTTTTACTTCATAGTTATGACTATTCAGTAGACCAAAGCTAGAAATTCTGTAAAGACAAAGTTAAGGAAAGTCTTCTGTTTAAGGTTATAAATAAAGTGGCTCATACATAATGTGGTTGTCCAGAAGTTAGGTAGTCAAGCTGTTCCTACCACTTCAATTTTCTTCTTCCTCTGTGGCCCTATTGATGTCACCCATCCTGATGAACTTTCCACGTGGAAATAAGTAAATGATAACTAGAACAAGACAGAGATAGAGTAGAAAAGTTTATACACTACTGCAAAGATTCTATATTGCTCATGTCTGCATTCCTTAACGACTAAGCACCACAGGATACTGCTCATGGTAGGCTTAAGTTTTTTTTTTAAATGGTATTGGGGATCAAACCCAGAGCCTTATGCATTCTAGGAAAGCACTGTAGCACTGAGCCACACTCCTAGGTCCTACCTTTTTTAAAATGAGAAATCTATTTTTTTGGCTGGGGCAGTGGGTGTTGTATGCATGTATGTATATCAGGTCAAAATCTACTTCCCTGAAGTTTATACTCATGTTTTGGGTAAGTCTCCCATCTGCAACCAGGATTAATAACAAGTATTTACAGACATTTTATTTTATTTTATTATATATAGTTTTTTGCAGTACTGGGGGTTGGACACAGGGCCTTGCGCTTGCATGCTCTGCAAGTGCTGGACCACTGAACTGCACCCTCAGCCCTTTTTTTTTTTTTTTTTTACTTTTTTAAGATAGGTCTCGCTAAATTATGCAGACTGCCTCTGGTCTTGAACTTGTGATCCTCCTGCCTCCGCCTCCCAAGCCGCTGGGATACAGACATTTTATTGTGTGATTTTCTTTTTTTTCCAAATCAGAAAGATCACCCCATTCCTTTAAAGCTTATTTCTTACCCTCACATCCAAAGTCTGCTATCACTTGGCCTCAATGGACATATTATCTCCTAACACTCTGTATTTTTCCTAAGTTTCAAAGAAATTACTGGTATTTATTTACTTCATGTATTTATTTTTCATCTTTGTCTTTATTTTTTTGAGGCAAGCTCTCCGTACGTAGCCCAGGTGGCCTGGAACTCACCATCCTCCCACGTCAGCCTCCCAGACTGTTGGGATGAAAACGTGAGCCCGCATGTGTGGCTCCTAACATGTTTTATTGTCTCACAGGGCCAGGCCTTCAGTGACTCCATCTCAGTCCTCTCCACCTCTTCCCTTCACCTACCCCAGCCTTCCACTGCCATAGGGTACCAACAGAACATGGTATTGGGACAGATCTAGAATACTTGGATGGGATACTGCCTAGTAATATCAGGTGCTGTAGGCTTGGGAGAAGGACCCGGTAGCCCACTTCTCCCCCTCCTAAAAATAAAACAATCAGCCATTGAAAACCTTATGAATAGCTAAGCAGAGTAGGGCTTAGCTATTTGCTATTTTCAATGGCTACTTACTTAGGGAGGGGTCCTTGTCCCAAGCCTATAGGACCCTGCCAGGTCCTTCTCCCAAGCCTACAGCACCCAGTATTCCCAGGCGGTCTCCCATCCAAGTACTAACCAGGACTGACCCTGCTTAGCTTCTGAGATCTGATGAGACTGGATGCCAGGGTGGTATGGCTGTAGACATATACAGTGTGCAGTTATCAAATCAGTATAGTTAACAATTCCATCCCCTTTAAACGTTTAAATCTTGCAGCTGTACCACTGTGGTGTGTGATCCCATCAGATCTCAGTAGCTAAGCAGAATAGGGCTTGGTTAACACTTGGATGGGGTACTGCCTGGTAATATCAGGTGCTGTAGGCTTGGGAGAAGGGCCTGCTAGCCCACTTCTCCCCCCCCACCCCCCAAAAAATAAAACAATCAGCCATTGAAAACCTTATGAATAGCAAAGAAGCACTGACAACAGTACTGCGCACCGCACAGTGTCAGGTAGTGTTTCGTCGATTGTACATAGGGTTGCTATGACAACACCTAACAACAAGCATGTTAAAATTTTTTGATTAACACGTAATGACGACATATGCATGCCACCATGGCAGCTGCTGCTAGGTACAGTGGCGAACGCACACGGAGCCCTCGCTATGCGTGAGGACCGTTCATCTCTCGCAATCTTCCAAGGCAACGACCTGACGCTGTGCCTGCCGTTCTGGGGAAGGAGGCGGGCGTGGGGCTTGGGCTCCTCCTGCGCTCTGCGCCTGCGCGGCCACCTGCTCCCGACCCGGTCTCCTCCTCTGGCTCCGACCCCGCTGACCCACCGGCCTCAGGCCCTCAGCAGGCCTCGCCTGACACCCAGGCTCTGCTCGCGGCCCCGCCTCGGGCGCCTTTCTCTTCGAGCCGCAGTCCAGGTTCCACCGGCATCTGAACGTCGGCCTGGAACCCACGCGATGGCCGCGGAGGGCGGGAAAGCGGGGCCACGACATCTCGACGCGGCTGGGCTGCAGGGCGCCTCTGCCTCGGGAGGGACCGGAACGGGGGCCCTGCCGTCTCCAGGGAAACAGGGAGGGGCGGCGCAGCGCGGACTGAACCCCACCCGGCGCCATCCCGTCCCGCTCCTCCCTCCAGCAGGGCGCCCTCGGGCGGGTGGCAGTGCGCATGCGCAGGCGGAGAGCGGGAAAGCGGGGCCACGACATCTCGACGCCGCTGGGCTGCAGGGCCGCCTCTGCCTCGGGAGGGACCGGAACGGGCCCCTGCCGTCTCCAGGGGAACAGGGAGGGCAGTCGGGCGGCGTGGGGCAGGGCGGACTGAACCTCCCGAGCGCCATCCCATCCCGCTCCTCCCTCCAGCAGGCCGCCCTCGGGCGGGTGGCAGTGCGCATGCGCAGGCGGAGAGCGGGAAAGCGGGGCCACGACATCTCGACGCCGCTGGGCTGCAGGGCCGCCTCTGCCTCGGGAGGAACCGGAACGGGGCCCTGCCGTCTCCAGGGAAACAGGGAGGGGCGGCGCAGGGCGCCCTCGGGCGGGTGGCAGTGCGCATGCGCAGGCGGAGAGCGGGAAAGCGGGGCCACGACATCTCGACGCGGCTGGGCTGCAGGGCCGCCTCTGCCTCGGGAGGGACTGGAACGGGCCCCTGCCGTCTCCAGGGGAACAGGGAGGGCAGTCGGCCGGCGTGGGGCAGGGCGGACCGAAGCTCCCGGGCGTCATCCCAACCCGCTCCTCCCTCCAGCAGGCCGCCCTCGGGCGGGTGGCAGTGCGCATGCGCAGGCCGAGGGCGAGCCACCCCCCCCCCCCGCCCACTGCGCCTGCGCACGTGCGACATCCCGCGTTTTCTCGGAGGTGGGAGGCGAGCGGTGGCTGACTGGGTTCTCTCGGCGACGTTGACCGAGGTGAGGCGGCTTCAGCGTTAAAGCTGTGCGTGGTTCGGGAAGGGGAGACGGTTGGCCCAAGATGCCGCCCGCGCCAATCCCTGGTGAGGCGGCAGGGCCTCTGGGATGGGATAGCCTCGGGCGGCGACGTCCGCCCTGCCCCGAGGTCCCCCGGCCTCCCGTGAGGCCGCGGGCGGACGCGAGGGCGGATTGAGCCAGTTTCCCGCGCGTCGGTGCCGCCGACTCCAGGCCGCACCTGGAGGCCGGGGCGGGCGCGGGGCGACTCGGCCTTCGGGGTGCGCAGCCGGGGAGGACGCAGCGCCCAGAAACACGGGTCACTTTGACGTGTGGCGTTAGGTGCCGTCGAGTCACGCCCGACTCACAGCGACCCGCACAGGGTTTTCAGTGGCGACTGTCTCGGGATTGCCGCGGAGTGGGTTGCCAGGCCCTGCTCCCATTTTTGCGGTGCTGGGAATCGAACTCGGGACCTCAGAGGCTGCAGAGCGGCGCTCGACCAACTGCGCCAAATCCCAGCCCCCATTTTGACGTGTGGGGTTCGGAAATGAAATGGCCTTGTACATCCCTTCAGGGTTCTGTTGGGCGTTGCCTCGGTGTTTTTGTGTTGAGAAAAACATGGCGGAACCCGTTTCGGTTCCCAGGGTGACATCAAAAATACTTTGTCAATGGCCCCTTATGTCCCGCTCGGAGCCCAAGACCAGGAGACAAAGAGGCAGTGCCTGACCTCTCATTTCTCAAGTTTTATTTTTTATCAACCATATTTGAAAATATAATACTAACCTAACTTCGATTTGCTCTGTTGCTTAGATGTGTTTAAATCTGTCTCATTTGGAGCAGAAATTGTTGTTGTTGTTGTTAGGTGACCCTTCATAGGGTTTTCAAGGGCTGACTGTTTAAGGATTGCCTTGGGAGTGGGTTGCCAGGTCCTTCTCCCATTTTTTGCGGTGCTGGGAATTGAACTCGGGACCTCAGAGACTGCAGCGCAGCGCTCTACCAACTGAGCTAAATCCCAGCTCGGAGCAGAAATTACTTAGGTTTATATCTTGACTTCTCATGCAGTGGCAAGTGTTTATTGGATAAATTGGGATTGAAAGTGGAAAAACAACAGAAAATCTGTTGGAAAGAAAAAAACTTGTCTCACTTATTGAAGTTGTGGAAATTGAGTGGAACCTTTTTATTACTCTGGATATTAAGTGAGGATTTAGTCTGGTCGTCTCAAATTAATGGTTAAGCAGGTGATCTGCGCATTGTCCTAGAGTGGAACACTGAGCATGTTCTCGCATGGATAGTTCAATACTGTATTATTTCCTCTCTATAAATATGCCAGTGCCTTAGTTCATTTCTGGGTCAGAATTATCGTGGTGGGTCCTTGATTCTGAAATAAATTCCATAGACTGTGTGAAAATCCACGTATGTTTAGGAAGCAATCTTAGTCATCCAAGTCATAACTTATTTTGAAAAGAGCTGGAAAAATTAGTTATGTTGTAAATTCTTACTCAGAACACAAGAGTTCCTTAAAGTTTACCTTAACATATTGGAAAGGATTTTTAAAAATAAATATATACATTTATTTGTACATATATGTCATATGAAAGGATACTTCATTCTTTTTTAAGAGTTTTGACTTTTCCTGTTTGTATCTTTTTAAGTTGGTATTTTAATTGTATATATTTGTGGGGTGTAGAGTGATAATTCAGTTCATGTATACAGTGTTTGTTGTTGTTAGGTGCTGTTGAATCAGATCTGACTCCTAGAGACCATATGTAAAACAAATGAAACACTACCTGACACCTTGCCATGCCCAGCACTATTGCCTGCCTCTCTGCTGTTCATACAGTTTTCAATGGCTGCTTGTTTCGAGAGTGGGCTGCCAGGTTCTTCTCCCAAGCCTACAGCACCTGGTGTTCCCAGGTAGTCTCCCATCCAAGTACTAACTAGGATTGACCCTGCTTAGCTTCTGAGATCTGATGAGATTGGATGCCAGGGTGGTATGGCTGTAGACATATATAGTGTGCAATTATCAAATCGGTATAGTTAACAATTCCTTCTCCTTAAACATTTAAAGCTTGCAGCTGTACCGCTGTGGTGTCTGATCCCATCAGATCTCAGTAGCTTAGCTAAGCAGAGTAGGGCTTGGTTAATACTTGGATGGGATACTGCCTGGTAATATCAGTGCTGCAGTCTTGGGAAAAGGATCTGGTAGCCCACTCCCCCCTCTAAAAAATAAAACAATCAGCCATTGAAAACCTTATGAATAGCAAAGAAGCACTGACAATAGTACTGGGCATGGCACAGTGTCAGGTAGTGTTTTGTTGATTGTACATAGGGTTGCTATGACGGCACATAACAACAACAAACATGTTAAAAATTTTTGATTAACACGTAATAACGATTATATGTATTTATGAGGTACAATTTGATTGTTTAAAAAATTGCATACAGTATAATGGCTTCATTATGGGGCTTTTATATCATTGCATCTTATACTTTCCACTTATTCTCTCCTTTTTAACCTGGCTATATTGCTCCGCCTTCCCCTCCTGCTAGTGCCATCCCCCTCTCCCTCCCACAAATGCCCACCCCTTAGAAAAGGTTTTTTTAAGCTATTATTTCTATAATTAGTAGGCTGAAAAAAATTGACCTCTTTGTTCATACAATATGAGTTACAAGTTTATTTCTTTTAAGGTTTAGTCAAACAACCTTATTTTGTAAATTTGGAATGCCAGAGAAAAAAAATTATAGACTTCTATATTGAAGAAAATGAAGAGAAATCTAAATGAAAATTCAACTCGAAGTACAGCAGGTATTGAATAACTTTTATTTAAAAATTTTCTATATTTTCATATACCGTATAAAGCTTATGTAGTTTATAGATGGGACAGTTGGAAAGAACTTTAAAAAGATTAAACATTTAGTTGAGACTCTTCTTTTTAGATCCAAGAGGATAAAATGACATACTTAAGGCAAAATGTTTAGTGGCAGAGGTGGGAGTAAAATCAAACTTACTTACATTTACTTTGGTACTCTTTTTATGTAGTTACAGGCTGGGAGTTAGCTCAGTAAAGTGCTGCTCTGTGTACTCTGAGGCCCTCGGTTCCATCCCCAGCACTGCAAAAATGGGAGAAGGAGTTGGCAGCTCACTTCCGAAACAATCCCAAAACAATCAATTATTGAAAACCATTATGACTATCAGAGAAACACTGACATAGTGCTGGGGATGGCACAGTGTCGGGGGAGTGTTTTGTTCTGTTGTACATCGCTGAGTAGCTATGAGTCACTTTGACAGCACCTAACAACAACTCTTTCTACCAAAGCTGTGCAATTGTTTTGTGCTTTTAAGCTGAAAATAAAGAAATCTCTTTTTATTGCTATTTGTAATTGACTTGTTCAAAATATTCCCAGAAGCACTTCTGTCACCTAATATTTTCTACTATTTCTGTTTTCCAATTTACTAGGTAGTATAAGGACAGAGGGCAAGAATGATGAGAATGAGAGCTGGGTGTGGTAGCTCATGTCTGTAATTCCAGCATCTCAGGAGGTGGAGGCAAGAGGATTATAAATTCAAGGCCAGAGGCATCTTATATAACTTAAGTGAGATCCTGTCTCAAGATAAAACATGAAAAATGGGCTACAGGGTGCAGCCCAGTGGTGCAGCACTTGCAAAGTATGTGCAAGGCCCTAGGTTCAACCCCAAAGTACCACCAAAAAAGAAAGAAAGGAAGGAAGGAAGGAAGGAAAGAAAAGATAATCAAGGGCATGATTTGGATGTACAATGAAGATTTTAATAACTATTATTTATGGTGGATATACTGTATTCTAGATATTAAATCATAAATATTGATCCATTTAATGCTTACACTAACTTTCTAAGATAGGTTATTGGCATTCTTGTTTTCTAGTTGAGAAACTAAGGCTCACAAAGGTTAAATAAGTAATCTCTTGAGGGCCAGGACCAGGATTTGAACCTAGGCTTTAGAGTCATGTTCTTAATCATTGTTATTCTGCCTCTCTGTAATATGTCATATGGGCACAAAGAGTATAAGGAAATTGCCTAAATTTATACTTTGAAGTTGGATCAGATATACTTTGAAGCTAGCCAGTGTGACTCAAGAGCCCACATCATTCTCATAGCTTTTCATCCAAGAGTTTTCAGAGTAACTGTTCTCCTGCAGTGTGGTGATGGTGGATCAGCTAGATGGTATGGTGACAAGAGATGTGAACTAAGATTTAGGAAGCTTGGATCCTATCTAGGGTCTTCCAATGACTTGCTTTGAAGCAGGGGGCAAGCTTTTCAGACCTCTTTTTCCTCTGTGTTCCCTTATATGTTGTAAAGTTTATTCATTCTAACTTTTGGCCTGACTTGAGATCCTAGGTCTGACATCTGGAGGAAGTAGAGGTAATATTTATTCTCATTTGGATTGGATATTGCCATTCTCTGAGGCAGTCTCAAAATGATCCGTAGAATAGTATCATTACAGACATCTAGGGTGCTAGTTAAAATTGCATTTTGGGTTCCAGAACAAATCTATTGAAATAAAATTTATAAGAGTGGGGTTATGGTCTTGGAACCTGCATATTAAGCAGAATTCAAGATTAAATTTTGTTGTCTTCTTGTTGTCAGGTGTCATTGAGTTGGGTCCAACTCATAATGACCTTATGTACTATTGGATGAAACGCTCCTTGATACTGTGCCATGCCTGGCATTATGTCAGTGCTTTTCTGCTATTCATAGGGTTTGCAATGGATGACTATTAAGGTATTGTTTTGGGAGTGGGCTTGCAGGGTCCTTCTTCCATTTTGTTGTGCTGGGGATTGAACCTAAAGCCTCAGAGCGCACAGAGCAAGCACTGTTGGTAAACTGAGCTAAACCTCAGCCCATTGATCAGAATTGTAACTAGTAAGAAAATGGAACTTATAATAAAAAACTCCAATTTTGCATGGCCAGGGCCAAATGGCTTTACTGGCAATATTTGCCATATACTTAAAGAAGAATTCACCACAATTCTTCAGAAACACTTTCAAAGAACTGAAGAGAACAGTTTTTAATTCACTCCATGAGGCTATCATCACCCTGATTGCAAAGCTAGATAATGACACTAAAAGAAAGGAAACTACACAGAGTTGTCCATTAAAAATATTGATGCATATATTTTTAACAAAATACTAATAAGGGAATAAGTAGCATGCTGAAAGATTTATACATGCGATATTTATTCCTAGAAATCAAGATGATTTAACACAAAAGCATTCACTATACTATACCACATTAATGATGATCAGTTCTACTGATCCAGAAATTATTGCATAAAATTTACCACAATCACTGGGTACAGGCTTTCTGCTTGAAATGGTAAAATATTTAAGCTGGGCATGGAAGATCACAAGTTTGAGGCCAGAAGCAGCCTGCATAACTTAGTGAGACCCTGTCTCAAAATAAAAAGTGAGCTTTGCGTGGTGACCCACACCTGTAATTCCAGCGTCTTGGAGGCGGAGGCGGGAGGATTGCAAGTTTGAGACCAGGGGCAGTCTGTGTAACTTATCAAGACCCTGTCTCAAAAACTAAAAAAAAAAAAAAAAGGGCTGGGGGTGCAGCTCACTGA
>VMDO01033027.1:0-18393 GCA_007922755.1 Pedetes capensis
TTGTTGTCATCCACACAGTCAAAAGCCTTTGCATAGTTAATAAAACATAGACATCTTCTGATATTTCTGCTTTTGGCTAATATCCATCTGACATTATCAATGATGTCCCTTGTTCCATGCCCTCTTCTGAATTTGGCTTGATTTTCCAGCAGTTCCCTGTCTATATACTGCTGAGTCACTTTTGAGTAATCTTTAATAAAGTTATGCTTGTGTGTGAAATTAATGATATTATTCAATAGTTTCCACACTCAATTGGATTTCCTTTCTTGCACATAATGGATCTCTTCCAGTCAGTTGGCCAGGTAACTGTTTTCCAAATTTCTTGGTGTAAACACATTAGTACCTCCTGTGCTGCCTCTGTTTGTTGAAACATCTCTATTGGTATTCCATCAATTCCTGGAGCCTTGCATTTCACCAATTCCTTCAAGGCATCTTCCACTTCCTTCTTCAATATCATTGGTTCCAGATCATATTCACCTTCTTGAAATGGTTGGTCATCCACTAATTATTTTTTGTGTAGTGACTCTGTGTTCCTTCCATCTTTTTTTGATGTTTCTTGGATTGTTTGGATATTTTCCATGTAGCATCTTTCACTCATGCCACCTGAGGCTTGAATTTTTTCTTCAATTCCTTAAGTGTGAGAGTGTATTCTTCTCGTTTGGTTTTCTGTCTCCAGCTCTTTGTACATGTCATTAAAATGTTCTATTTCATTTTCTTGA
The DNA here is from genome assembly GCA_007922755.1 of Pedetes capensis. Lineage (NCBI taxonomy): Eukaryota > Metazoa > Chordata > Mammalia > Rodentia > Pedetidae > Pedetes > Pedetes capensis. The sequence continues at coordinate 720 of VMDO01033027.1, forward strand.
GCTGGCCTTTGAAATCTTCTGTTTAGTTCCTAACTTCATCATGTCTTCATTTTATTTTAGCTGCTTGACATTCAAAGGCAAACTTCAATGTCTCTTTTGATATGTAATTTGGTCTTTTTTTCCCCCTGTCTTTTTAATAACCTTTTGCTTTCCTCATGAATGAGGTCTTTGATGTCATGCCACAACTTGTCTGGTCTTCTATCCTTTGTGTCTAATGCATTAAAGCTATTCTTTCGGTGGTCTCTAAACTCAGGTGGGACATATTCAAGGTCACACATTGGCTCTCATACACTTGTTCTAATTTTGTTCAGTTTCAGTTTGAACATGCATATGAGCAGTTGATGGTCTAATTGACAATCATCTGTCTTGTTCTGACATTTGATACTGAGCTTTTCTATTGTCTCTTTCCACAATTGAAGTCAGTTTGTTCCTGTAAGTTCCATCTGGTGAATGCCATGTGTATAGTTACCATTTATGTTGGTGAAAATGTATTTGTACTGAAAAGGTCATTGGTCTGACAAAATTCTATCATGTGATCTCCCACACCATTTCTTCCATCAAGGCCATATTTTCAGACTATTGAGCCTTCTTCTTTGTTTCCAAATTTTGCATTCCAGTCACCAGTAATTATCAGGACATCCTAATTACATGTTCGATCCATTTCAGATTGCAGAAGCTGGTAAAAATCTTCCCTGTCTTCATTTGTGGCCTTTTGGTAGGTGAGTACATTTGAACAATAGTCATATTAACTGGCCTTCCTTGTAGGCATATGGATATTTTTCTATCACTCACAGCATTGTACTTCAGGACATATCTTGTGATATGTTTTTTTAATGATGAATACAACCCCATTTCTCTTTGTCATTCCCACCATAGTAGACCATATGCTTATCTGATTCAAAATGGCCTATGCCAGTCCATTTTAGCTCACCGATGCTTAGAATGTCAATGTTTATGCACTCAATTTCCCTTTTAACAATTTCTAATTTTCCTAGATTCATACTATGTACGTTCCACCTTCTAATTATTAATGGATATTTATAGCTGTTCCTTCTCATTTTGAGTCATACCACATCAGCCAATGGAGGTCCCTGGGGCTTTACTCCATTTCTGTCATTAAGACTGTTCTTGTAGAGGCTTCTCTTTCCCAGTAGTCTTTTGAGTGCTTTACAACCTGAGGGGCTCATTTTCTGGCACTATATCTGACAGTATTTCTCTGGTATTAATAGGATTTTCAATGGCTAATTATTTCAAGAGTGGGCTTCCAGGTCTTCCTCCCTAGTCAGTCTTAGTCTGGAAGCACAGCTGAAACCTATCCACCATGCATGACCCTGGTGGTATCTGTAATACTGGTAGCATAGCTTTCAGCATCATAGCTAGCCTCCACAGTATGGGAAACTGACAGACATGTGGGGGAGTTTTCAAATTAGAAGCATGAATTTAGGGTATTTTGTTAGATTTTAGGATTATAGTACATGGATATAATGACAAATGTTGAAGTTGAACTGGCTTGATTAAATTATTAAAAAAGCCTTGAATGTCACACCAGAGAATTTGAATTTGATCTCATAGGCAGTTGGAGCCACTGAAGCATTTAAAAGTAGGTGAGTAACATGATTAAATATGTAGTATAGAAAAATAAACCAATAGGGAAATGTGTCAGTTTCTTTGACAGCTACACATTTAGTAGATGTAAAAGTAGAAGGTACTTTTTAAATACAAAGAGTAAGTCTCCTAAGATACATCTTATCTATCAGCACCCTCTCATCTCTCTGTTTCTTTGTCTCTCTCCCTCTCTCCCCACCCCCACAGCAGATTACCACCTTCCAATAGTTACTTTTCTTCCATTTTATCTCATCACTGGGAGTGGGGGCTGTGTTCCTGCCTGATTTGTTGTGCTGCAAGAATACCCATTTGTCTGGTAAGAAGCCAAATTACATCCAAAGGAGTACCATGGGACCCTTTGAAAGGCATACAGTAATTACTACAAAAAGTTCAGAAAGATAACCCTGTAGGGTTTGGGTCTCTTTAAGGAGATACTGTATTTGACCCGGCAGAGAGATGTTGGTTTTATTTTCCCACTTTAAAGGAAAATAAAAGCAATCAAGCTGCCACATATACTCACATCTGTGTGTTGAATTAATTTGAGGCACAATCTAGGGGGAAAGAAAATGCCTTGAGGTTGGAGAGAGTTTCATTGATATTCCTGGTTCTTGCTTATTAGCTATAGGATCTTGACCAAGGATCTTAACTCTTTGGTCTTCATTTTGTTCATGTCCACTCAACCTCATGAAATTGCTAGGAGCATTTAGTAAACTGACCCCAGTTCCTGGCCCTTCAAGTATGCTTACAGACTGAACTTGCCTTCTCATAGATGAGAATGGCTGGCCATTTGCAGGGTCCAAGCAAGACTGGAAATGGAGGCCTATGTACCATATATCTAAATGCTAATCATAGTAACGAACCTTAAATAAATGCTATATGCATCTATAGGTGGGGTTTTCAGTGGCATCTAGCAACAACAACAGCAACAACAATATGCATCTACGTTGGCAAGTATGCTTTTATAATGAAAAGTTTAAAACTACATGTAAAAGAACCAAGTCCATTTACTTGTAGGCTAGTTCATGCTCACTCCCCAGCTACCCTGACTTTCTCTTCCTGTTTATCAGGGGAAAGACTCTCTCATCCCTCCCAAGGCTCAAATGGAAACTAGACTAAAGGACATGCTTGTTATATCATTGCCAAGAACTTGGTGGAACCATCAGACTTTATGGAATGCAGAATTTATGACTGATAGACTAGTATATCTGGCAGAAGAAATATCTAAGCATTAAAGCATTCAACCTGCTGTGTGACTGCTTTTAACTGCACATAGTGAAAGGTCAAAGAAAATAAATGATTTAAGGCCCAAATGTATAATTAAAAGGGAAGCAGAACAGAAAAATTTGGAAAATTTGTAGCTTGGCTATGTAAGGACCAAAAAACAATCCATATTTTGGAAAGAGTACTAAGGGTGTGACTAAGCAACCATTTGTTATGTAGAATCATATAGATAGAGCAGAACAGATGCTATTCATCAAGACAAGGAGGAGAGAGATCTTGAACACATAACAAGAATCTTTGAGGATGCCCCTTCCTCCCATTACAAGACCAGAGCTCTAGTAGGGCAAAAGGGTTTCTAGGGATAGGTTCAGGGTGCCCTCCATGGTCTCAGTGCTGAAGGCTACCTGAGGAATATGCTGCATGCATCATAGGGCAGCATCTCTTGGCTGTCCCAGCTTTGGCTCCAGTGGGCCCAGGTGTAGCTCAGACCTCCACTCTGGAGGGTGTAAAAGTAAGCCTAGGTGTCACTCATAGGGTGCTAAGTATACAGGCCTGAAGAATTCAAGTGCTATGGGGCCATGGTTACCCCTAACTAGATTTTCAAAGATGTTGCAGATAGGCAGGGGATGCAGGCAGAGACTTGTGACAGGGTGGAGCCACCACTGAGAGCCCCTGTTAGAGGAATCCTGGGTGAAAATGTGGGGTTGGAGCTGAGACGACCATAGACAATGCCTAGTGCAGCTACAGGGAAGAGGCTACCACTGAGACCTAGAACCATACAGCTGTGGTGTGCAGTGCCAGCCTGGGAAAAGTGCAGGCATGAGGCTCCAACCTGTGAGAATTCTGTTTTGGCTTAACCCAGATTGGGGAGAGACTATACACGGCTTCGTGAGCCAGACTGAGACTTGGGCTTAATCTCCTTCCCCTTTCTACCTCCTCTTGCAAAGTCCTTTTTTCTTTTTTCTTTTTTTGGACCAGTCATCACTCTAAACATTTCATATATATTAAATTATTTGTTTCCAACAATCTAATGAGACAAATACTATTATTTTTCCTATTCTACAGATAAGAAGGGGCTGGGATTTAGCTCAGTTGGTAGAGCACTGCACTGTAGTCTCTGAGGTCCCGAATTCAATTCCCAGAACCAGAAAAATGGGAGAAGGATCTGGCAATCCACTCCCAAGGCAATTCTGAAACAGTCAGCCATTGAAAACCCTATGAGGGTCGCTATGAGTCGGATGCCAACTTGACAGCATCTATCAACAACAACAACAGATAAGAAAGCTTAGGTCAGGAAGGTGAAATAACTATTTAAGGTATGTGGTTCCTGAGTGGTGAAACCAGGTTTGTGATCCAGGTGTTACACTTTTTCCAAGAACAGTGGATGCAATAAATAATTTTAAGTAGAGGAGAGATGCCGTAAGTTCAAAACAGATTACCTAAAATGGAGAGAAGGAATCTGCTAAAAGCAGGTGGGCCAGTTGGATTTATTGTAATATTCTGGATGACAGCCAATAGTGTCTTGCAGTGTGGAAATGATAGAGGACATGGCAAGAGGAGTTTAATTAAGAAATACTTGCTGGGTGAAGTGGCTCTTTCCTGTAATCCCAGTGACTCAGGAGGCAGAAGCAGGAGGACTGTAAGTTCAAGGCCAGAGGCAGGCTGTATAATTTAGTGAGACTCTGTCTCAACATAAAAAGTAAAAAAATGTACTGGGCATGCAGCCCATTGGTAGAGTGCTTGTGAAGCACAAATGAGGCCTTGGGTTCAACCCCCTGGTACAGCAAAACAAAACAAAACAAAACAAAACAACAACAACAAAAAAAAACCCAAAAAAACCCCTTAAGACTTCCAGACTTCCACCTGACAGGAACTAGTGACTGGAGTTGCCAGGGGTGATAGTATTCACAAGAGCAAGTGGGTAGATAATGGTGCCATTTAGTGAATGGCTCCTCTGAGGGGAAGAAGGTTTTCATATGTTAAATTTACAGGTAGAAATGTGGAATAGACATAATGGATGGACAGAAATCAGATGGACGAGGTCTGTGCTGGCTTTAAGAACTTGGAATTCATCCTCATCTAAATAGTATAGGTATTAACTAAATCCATGGAAAGAATAAAATTACTTAAAAGATTAGAGACTGAGAACAGGAATCTGAGTACTCAAGAATTAAGTAAAAAGCTAAAACAACCCCCATATCTGTGTATGTGATGAATGCACAGGGTTGCCTCATTGTGCCACAATCTACTTTCTGAATTATGAAATAGTGACTGTGGTTTGTGAGAACCACAGGTTTATAATTAAAATATTAACTTAAATCTTGGATCCATGGAATTTAAAAAGGAAATAAGTACCAGTAATATTTGTCATGATTGTGCACTGAATGCTTCAGAAAGTGGTCATATCTATAATGCTTCTTGTCATTTTAGAATAGGGATTAATTGTGCACTATACTCTGGAGGGGGCTGGGGTTTAGCTCAGTGGGTAGAGCACCTGCTCTGCACTTTGTGAGGACCTGGGTTCGATCCCCAGCACCACAAAAACAGGAGAAGGATGTGGCAATCCACTCCCGAAGCAATCCTAAAACAATCAACCATTGAAAACCCTATGAGGGTTGCTATGAGTAGGACCCGACTTGACAGCACCCAACAACAACAACAACAACAACAACAACAAGAACAACAACAACAACATACTCTGGAGGAGCCATGAGTGATAATGACATGGCACTACATATTAATAGCCCCTTATTACAAAGGAAACATTTTTTCCTTTTTGTTTCTTATTTACTTTTCATTTCTCTTGTTTCAAAGGCTGCCTAGTTTAGGAAAATATTTTCCCATTCAAGGTGTGAAGATTTGTGTATTAGGAAATAATACATGTTAATGGATTGGAGATTTGAGAAGCAGGTGGGACTATGGTCTAGTACACTAAATAACATCAATCTATATGGCTGTTTAGCAGAAGCTCAGTAAATACTTTCTTGTTTGATAAATCAGGAGATATGAGTTTTGTATGTTTAAAAATTATATTATATTATATTAAAAATTATATCACCCATGCTTTAATCCATTCACCATGCTTTAATCCATTCATTAACCTTTTTAGTGAAAATCTACCATGTTACAGACATTTGTCTTTTAAGTTTTACCAGTGCTCAAATATGATGTCTGATTAGCGGACCTAAATAGAAATAACTCTTGAATATGTTTAAATATACATCCATTTACATTACTAAACTGATGAAGATAGGCAATTGACAAATATATAGTATGAATACTTTAAAAAACTGTATCTACTAAAATTAGGTGTATGCATTCCCTGTATCTGTTCTATTGAGTATCAACAGAAGGTTTACATGTATTCAGCAATAAATATGTGTTAGAAAGTTTATAGCGGCACTGTTCAAAGCTATAAACTAGAAATCACCCAAATATCCATCATTACAGAAGGATAAATGGAATATTACATACAATAATCTGTGTTAAGAAATCAAAAGATGCATTGCATTGGGAAAAGCTGATGCAAAACACCTCTTTAAAGTGTTGAAAAGTAAAGATGTCACACTGAAGGTGAAGGTGCACCTGACTTATGCCATGGTATTTTCAGTTGCTTAATATAGTTATGAAAGCTGGACATTGAATAAGGGAGACAAGAGAAGAATTGATGCTTTTGAATTATGGTGCTGGAGACAAATATTGGATATACCATGGACTGCCAAAGAGCCAACAGATCTGTCCTAGAAAAAGTGCAATTAGAGTGCTCCTTGGAAGCAAGGATGGCTATACTGCGTCTGATGTATTTTGAACATGTAGTCAAGAGGGACCGATCCCCCTGGAGAAGGACATCATGTTTGAGAGAGTGGTGGGTAAATAAAAAAAAGGAAGACTATCTACTTGGTGGATTGACACAGTGTCTGAAACAATGGGCTTAAACATAGAAAAGAGCATGTGCCTGGCACAGAGTAGGGGAGTGTTTTGTTCTGTTGTACAAAGGGTCACTGAATCTGACCTGACTTGATGGCACCTAACAACAACAAATAATCTACAACCACACACATATAGATAATTATTTTTTTTCACACAGATAGCAAAGTATTTCAATGAGGAAAGGATAGTCTTTTCAACAAGTGGTTGAAAACAAGTAGATATTCAAACAACTAGACATTCAAAATTGCCTATTGGAAAAAACATTATGTAATTCACACACACAAAAAAATTGAGATTAATCATTGACCTAAACAAAAGCCAAAACTATAATGCTTTTGGAAGAAAATTGTGAGAATATTTTCATGATATGTTTAAAAATTACATTCATCATCATTACATTAATCATTTATTAATCCATTCACTGTCAGTATATAATATTATTTGCAAATAAAAACAAATAAAAATTAACAAGAATTTAAAAGACAATTTGGTATAGGAAAATTCTTATAAGTAAAAAATTAACAAGAATTAAGAAGACAGTATATTATAGGAAAATACTTACACAGAGGACAAAAATCACTAGATATAAAAAAAATGATAAGTTGGACTCAATCAAAATTGTAATTTTCTTAAGAATATGAAACACTTAAGTAAATGAAAAAAGTGAGTCAGACTTGGAGAAAATAGTCACATATCTGGCAAAGGACTGATTTCCAGAATATATATGTGAAGTTGTACAACCACATCTCTCAATATGCATGAGAGTTAACTCAAAATGGATAAAAGATCTCAACATAAAACCAGAAACTTTAAAACTTATAGAAGACAAGATAAGCAATACGCTCCATCATATAAGTATAGGAAAGTATTTCCTTAATAGGACTCCAGTTGCTCAAGAAATTCCAATAAGAATAGATAAATAGGATTACATGAAATTAAAAAGCTTCTGCACAGCAAAAGAAACAATTAACAGAGTCAAGGAAATCCCCACTGAATGGGAAAAAATTTTTGCATCCTGTACATCAAAGGTCTAATTACCAGAATTTATAAAGAACTCAAGAAAAAAATTCCCAAGAAAACAAATAACCCAATACACAAATGGGCAAAGGAACTGAGTAGACAGTTCTCAAATGAAGAAGTCTGTAAAGCCATGAAACACAGGAAAAAAATGCTCAATATCCCTAGACATTAGGGAAATGCAAATTAAAACAACTCTGAGATTTCAGCTTACACCAGTAAGAATGGCCAAGATCAATAAAACAAATAACAACAAATGCTGGTGAGGTTACAGGGAAAAGGGAACACTCTTACATTGTTGATGGAGCTGTAAATTGGCCCAACCACTGTGGAAATCAATATGGAGGTATCTTAAAAAACTGAAAATTGATCTACTGTATGACCCAGCTATAACACTATTGGGAATTTACCCAAAGGGAGATGTGTCATCATACCACAGAGACACCTGCATCTCCATGTTCAATGCAGCGCTTTTCATAATAGCAAGGAATGGAATCAACCAAAGTGCCCTTCAACAGAAGAATGGATAAAAAAAAAACTATGGTACATATACACAATGGAATACTACTCAGCTATCAAGAAAAAAGAAATAATGCCATTTGCAGCAAAATGGATGGAATTGGAGAAAATTATTTTAAGTGAATGAACACAAGCTCAGAAAGAGAAACACTACATGTTCTCACTTATATGTGGGAGCTGAATCAAAATTATAAGAAGAAAAAAAATCCTATATAAAGGTCAGATCATAGTAAAAGAAAAAAATGCTAAGAATGGTATTATTATAGATGGTCTAGAAAATGCATGTAATAGTTCTGACAAGGTAAAAAGAAAGTTCACTACAGAAAAAGTTTCTATCTTAAACAGAACTGGAACACAAGTACATATAGAAAAATATTACCATGAAAAGACAAGTAAATGGAAGAGAGGTCTTTGATGTGGGGGTGGGATGGGGGGAGGAAGTGCACAAGAGGGTAAGGGGGAACCTATATGTATAATGTACAACAAAATGCATATATGGAAATGTCACAGTGGCATGTCAGAATGGATCACATTAAGGTATACATTAAAAATTTCCAATAAAAAAATTTCAAAACCAAAGCAAATTGATGGAAATAAATATGACAAAATGCAAAAAAAACTTTAACATAAAATTCATATACCATACAATTTGCATATTTAAAGTGTACAATTCAATATATTCTGTATATTCATAAGGTTGTACAGCCATCACTGCAATATAATTTCAGAATGTCTTAATTTTTAAATGTCATTGTTGTTGTTAGGTGCTGTCGAGTTGGTATCCGACTCATAGCGACCCTCATAGGGTTTTCAATGACTGTTTCGGGATTGCCTTGGGAGTGTATTGCCAGGTCCTTCTCCCATTTTTGAGGTGCTGGGAATTGAACTCAGGACCTCAGAGACTATAGTGCAGTGCTCTACCAACTGAGCTAAATCCCAGCCCATGGCAATCCCGAAACAGCCACTGAAAACCCTATGAGGGTCGCTATGAGTTGGATACCAACTCGAAGGCATCTAACAACAACAACAACAATTTTTAAATGAATAAAAATGAAGTTGTACAAATCAATAATTAAAAATATAAACAACCCAATTTTAAAATAGGAAGGAGATCTCAACAGACATTTCACAAAAGAAAAGCTCATCAAAGGTACCCAACATCATTAGTCATATTAAAATGCCAATTAAAACTATAGTGAGGTCCCACTTCACATCAACAGTGGCCAAAGTTAAAAAGACTAAGTATAGATGAGAATGTGAAGCAACTAGAACTGTCATGCATTTTGGGTTGGGTGCAAAATGGTACAGCCACTTTGGAACAGACTTTGACAGTTTGTAATAAAAATATAACTATTGTTTCTTTGTATCCTTATTGACTTGGCCAAGTGCTCCACTATTGTGCTAGTCTGTAATTATGCTTGTGGTCTTCCTTCCAGTGTTCTGAATTTTAAGAGGATTACATCTAAAACTTTTCCATTAAGTATAATTTTAAATATATCTTTTTATGGATATAACAGTTTAAAAGTTTACCCTTCTAACTAGTTTGCTAAGCCTTTTGTCATTTTTAAATATTGAATAAATTTTATCTAATATACATTAATCATTATAAATTATAATTATAAATTAATCAAAATAATTAGAGTATATTCTCCCATTATTTATCAACCTGGTTAATCACATGAAGATTCGCCCAAGTTCGGCTTTCTTTGCATGCTTGGAATAAACCCAAGTTGATCATGTATATTAGGATTTTTTAATTAAAAAGTAGGATTCCATTCAGATAGTTAATCCTGCATTTATGATATTTGCATGTGCATAAGTGAAATCTGAAGGAATTTAAAGGAAATTTGAAGGAAAATGATAAATTGCTCTTATTTGCAAATAATATTATATACTGAAAATAGCTAAAAAATCAACATGCATTAGGAAGAGAATTTGGCAGAGTTATTGAATATAAGATCCTCCTATAAAAATTTGTGTCTGCAACCATAGCACCCTGGCATCTAATCCTGCCTGATTTTAGAAACTAAGTAGGGTTGGACCTAATTAGTCCTTGGATGGGAGACCGCCTGGGAATACCAGGTACTACAGGCTAGGGAGAGGGAACTGACAATACAGTCCAGGAAACAATCTGCCATTGAAACCCCTATGAATAGCAGAGAAGCCATGACATAATGCCGGGCATGGCACAGTGTTGGAGAGTGTTTTGTTCTGTTGTACAGAGGGTCACTATGAGTCAGACTCTACTCAATCCTACCTAACAATGACAAGAAAAATTTGTGTCAAATGTAACCATTTAGAAAGTATATGTTATTGCATTTATAATAGCACCACAACTATAAACATATTAAGAAAATCAAGACCTCTATGCAGAACTTTTAAAAACTCTAATGAAGAAAATAAAGAACATTATATTATTTGATAAGGCAAATTAATATAAATGTCATTTTCTCCCAATTTGCACATAAATTCAAAACAGTCAAAATTCCTATGGGATTTATTGAGGAATTTGATAAACTGACTTAAAATTCATCTGCAGCTGGGCATGGTAGTACATGCCTGTAATCACAGTGACTCTGGAGGCAGAGGTAGGAGGATCATGAGTTCGAGGACAGGGGCAGCCTGCATAACTTAGCAAGACCCTGACTCAAAAATAGAAAATAAAAAATGGGCTGAGGGTGCAGCCCAATGATAGAGCACTTGCAAAGTATGTGTGAAGCCCTGGGTTCAATCCTTAAGTACTGCAAAAATAAATAAGTAAAAATTCATTCATATGCAAATGGATGCAAAACTCATTCATGTGCAAATTCACTATTACAAAGGAGAAAAACTATAAAGAAGAACTAGATTGACTAGGTAGTATTGCTGCAAAGCTATGCTTTTGTTTTTAGGTGCTGTAAAGTCAGGTCTGATTCATAGCAACCCTCATAGTGTTTTCAATGGCTGATTGTTTTGGGGAGTGGACTGCCACATCCTTCTCCCATTTTTGTGGTGCTGGGGATCAAACCTGTGTCCTCAGAAAGTGTGGAACAGAGCTCTACCAATTGAGATAAACCCCAGGCTGCTGCCAAGCTATAGCAATAAAATGTTATGGTTTTGGTACAAGAAAAGACAGAGAATAGGGAATTTGTATTTGGAACACATTTCACCAGGGCTGGGATTCTCTGGCCTAAGTCTTCTCTGATCTGGTTCTTTTTCCAGCAACTGCTATTTTTTTCTATGTCTTTGCTGGTCTCATTTAGTTTCCTAGGCTGGACTTCAGCAGCATGTTTGTTTCTTTCTTTGCCTATAAGCTTTTGTTAAGTGATATCTACTGAGCCTTTGCTTCCCTCCAGTGGACTTTAAAAATTGTTTACCATACCTGTTAACCTGGGAGCTGCAACTCTCTCTAACTTGAATGTGTATATATTGAAGAATCTGTGAAAGACAGGGAAAAGCATACCTTGGAACTGTTCTGGTCTGGAGACCAGGAAGTTGGGATATTTATCTACCAATGCAATTGACTGATTGAGTGAGGAATGTTTTGCCTTTATCCCCTCTACACTTTTGGTCTGCCCCTTTGGTAGTCTGAGAATTCTACCTTGCCAGAGAAGGTTCTTAGAGTCATAGGGCTTGCACAAAGTGCTATTGCCTTACCTAGGAAGCATGGGCACCAAAATACCTGCTGTTGTATGTAACTGCCATCTTTTTGTAGATAGACTAGAGAGCCTGGTTGAATCCAGGGGTTTTAAAGAAGCTGATTTGGAAAACCCTAGCTCTACCTTGGTTGGTGACAGTCTACTTTTATTACTTGATACTCCCTGGAAGTGAATGGAATTTTGGCTAATTTCCTTTAAACTGCAACAATTTGTGTTAAGAGTGGAGTTTGTTTTTTTCTGTAGAAAAATTGAGGACTACAAACTCTAGAGAAATGATCACTTCTCTAGTTGAGGCCAAGTTATTTATAGCTTTTAGCTACTCAGTACACTCTTCCTTGTTTCTCCTTTTAGAGATAAAGTTCCTAGTCAGTTGCAAATATCTCTGTCCCACATGAAAAAAAGCACACCATTCTGATTTCTAAAAGAACTGCCAGCCTCTGAATTCTTTGTTTTGACCTAGAAGAGTTGCTGTAGCTAGAGCTGCTCACTAAGCATAGAGGTCTGTGATAGCTTTCCTTCACCATGATGAAACACCTGAGACAAGCAACTTATAAAGAGGAAAGGTTTATTTTGGCTCATGGTTTCAGAGGCTTCATTCAGTCCATGGTTGCTTGGATCCATTGCCTTTTGCCTATGATAGCGCCATACATCATGGGAGATGCATGTGGCAGAGGAGGCCTGTTCATTTCATGGCCTCCAGGAAATAAAGGGGAAAAGACCTGGTGTTCCAGTGTCCCCTTCAAAGCACATCCTCAATGATTTAACTTCCTTCCATTAGGCCCCACCTCTTAAAGGTTCTATCACCTCCTACATGGGCCTTTGGGGGACATTCCAGATCCAAATTATCACAGATTGAATATCAATGGCTATAGAAGTGAGGTGAGTTTCATCTTTGCATTTAGTGCCCAGTATAATGGCTCCATGTTGCAAGCAAACAACTTACTGATAAAGCCCCAACAGTGGAATCCAGTTGTAGGCAGTGTAAATACTGGAAAAAGCAGAAGACTGCCAGAAGAGTGGATTTAAAATTTCAATTTGTGTGGATTAGACATACAATTTAATCTCCCTGAACATTATTTCCCCTTATATCTAAAATATAGGTAAACCTAATTCACAAGGACATTTTGAGAATTAAATTGAATAAAAATAAACAATATGTGTGAAAGTGTTCTATAAACTCTCAGTGCAGATACCACCAAGGATACCATTGATAAAATGATAAGAAAAAAATCCCTTTTTATATGAATAGCTTTTAGTTGTTCAGAGACTTTTTCAGGAATCACTTTTTACCTTTTCTGGAGGAACTATAGAATATGTCAAATTAATACCAGGATTGAATGTATTGCAGGAAATCTCAGGACCAGCCATAGCTAAATTCAAATTATAAATGTTCTTTAACAAAAAGATCCCTTGTTTCTTTTATTTCAGCCTCTTCTATTCTTTGCAAAATCATCACATGGAGTTAATACTATTTTTTAAAAGTCTTATGCTATTAAAAATACATTTAAGTGACAGGAAATTTTATGGAGCCATCAAGAGTTGTAAAGGGGTACTTTTGAAAATCATTCTCATGCAAATTAAGTAAGAAATGCGTTTCCAACCTGCCAAGTAGGTGAAGAGAGCCTGCTCAGAGAACTCAGTCCATAGAGTGGGTGGGCTTACTGGTGTCAGCAGGCACAAAGGGGTAGGAGGAGCTGGGCTCAAACAGGAGGGCTGCTGGCTCTGGGAGCAGCAGTGGTTGTATGATGTTAAACTAGGTCAAATTCTACTAGAACTATGGCTAAGAGATTCAGAAGGAAGATCCAGGCAAATTCTACTGAAGAAGAGAATAGCTCATTGATTCTTTGAATCTATATTTAAGCATAAAACGAATTGGGTAGGAACATGGGTGTTATAGGCTAGAATGATTAGTACAGGCATTTAGGGAAGAAGTAAGCCTTATGGTATGTACCAAAGATAGTGAGAATTGAAAAGTCCAAGGAGACATGTGAAATCTTTAGAAGTAAGAGGAACAATGCACCTAATATAGATTTGCGGATGCACACAGAATAAAGACAAGGGGAGGAACAGGTTTAGCAGAAGTTAGGGAGTAGGTGCTGGGAGGTGAGATTCCTATTGCAGTTCACTTCCTTGGAAGGTAGGCTTGGAGACAGAGATATAGGAGATCATCTCCAGGATGCTCTTGAAGTCAATATGTGGAGGGCAATGAAGGCAGAGGATTGGACAGAGAGAGAAGCTGGGCTATGGTGTAGCCTGAGCTGATTCCCACAGGGAGCTCTGAAGGTAGGTTGGCCCTGTGGAATTACTTCACATCAATTTGTCATTGTGCAGCTGCCCCAGGAAGAGGATGTAGTTTGGGTGAGGTGTCTCTCTTAAGCTAAATACATCTACCTGGAGAGGGGATGCAGATGCCAGGTTTCAGCCTTCTATAGTCACAACAGTGGGGAATAAATTCTTCATCCTTAAGAGGCTGATGGAAATCGGGTAGGGTACCACAGTGTTCACTCCATTGAAGAAGCAGGGTAATGTCAGACAGTAAAGAGCCCGTGAACAGACTGGGACTGGGGTGAAGGGAATGAGGCATTTGCTTTAGGCACAAAATTTAAGGGAGACTCCCCAACTCAGTAATAAAGAGAATTAAAATTTTAATGCACTGTTTTAAAAAACCAAACCAATGCAAAAACACCCATGATGAACAGAATATCAAAAAATTTTAAAGACCCGATTGATAGGATCTGTAGTACTGACTTTTCCTTTTGCCTTAGGCTCCAATATGGCTTGGTAAGATGGTATCTGAGGATTATGACATTTGTCCTAAAGAAGATGAGAAACCATTGGATAGTTTCCTTTTTCTATTTATCTATCTATACTAGCAACATGTCTGCAGCCATAGCACCCTAGCATCCAATCCAGCCTGATCTCAGAAACTAAGCAGGGTTGGCCTGGTTAATCCTTGGATGGGAAACGGCCTGGAATACCAGGTGCTGCAGAATAGGGAGAAGGACCTGGCAATCTACTCCCAAAGCAATCCACCATTGAAAACCGTGTGAATAGCAGAGAAGCACTGGCATAGTGCTGGGCATGGTCCAGTGTCAGAGAGTGTTTTGTTCTGTTGTACATAGAATTGCTATGAGTGAGACCTGACTCAACAGCACCTAACAACAACATAATAGCAACATAATTATAACATTAAAAGTGTTTTCATTGCCCTAAAAGCTCTTTATTCAACATGGCAAATAAGATTCTTGATTGCAAGAGAAAAGCCAACTAAAACTTGTATACTTGGTAATTACAGGTAATGTATTGACTGCCACAGAATTCAGACACAGTTTGATCCAGTGGTTCAAGTGCTATCTTTAGGATTCAATTTCTTTCCATTCTGGGGGCTGCCTTCATTCGGGTATTCAACTGGCTTTTCCTATGATAAAATATATGGCATAGCATTTCTGAGCCTCTCATTCTCAGTTAACCAAGCTCAGAGGTAAAGAGATTGCTTTTCTTTCTCTAAAACCTCAGCAAAATAATGATCTGATTGGAATAGAAACTCAACCATGAGTCTATCATTGTGAATAGGTGGATAGATATGATGATTGGCTTAGGCCAACAAGGCACGTTGTTTCACTGAAGGGAAGGTCATTCAACACAAACCACAAGGGTTGTTGGGGTGCTGCTACCAACAGAAAGTAGAGTGGTTTACTAGGAAGCCTATGGCACACGAACCTCAGTTTCTCTATTTCTCTCTAGTTTATGCCCATACAAACACATATATAATGACAATGTTGAAATCATTCATTCAGCCATACTATGTGGCACGTTTATTTGAAAAATACCAAAAGCCAGGCACCATGTCACATGCTTGTAATCCCAATGGTTTGAGAAGTTAAGACAGGATGACCACAAGTTTGAGGCCAGAGGCAGCCTGTACAACTTAGTAAGAACTTGTCTCAAAAAACAAAAAAGGGTCTGGGGGTGCAGCTCAGTGGTAGAGCACTTGTGTTAACATGCATGATGCTCTGGGTTCAACCTCCCAGCACCACAAAAAAATAAATAAGTAAATAAATAATTAAATGTTCATATATTGGCGTGGTATGGGGGTGCATCCCTGTATTCCAACTACTGAGGAGGCTGACACAAAGGGATTCCAACTTCAAGGCCAGCCTGGTCTACATGGTGAGACCATGACTCAAAGCGAAGTAAAGATAGATTGGGAGTACAGCTTGGTGATAGAGTACTTGCCTAGCATGAGCAAGGTCCTGGATTCAATCTCTAGAGCATATATATATATGTACATACATATATACATAAGTATATACATATGTACATACATATATACATAAATTCAAGAGCTACCTGAATACTATCGAAGCAAGTAGTACAGGATATAAAGCATAAATCTCTATTCCTTTGACTCCTACTGTTCTCCAGGAGAAAGTATTTCCTTCCTTTGAGGAACTTACTGTTAGGTGCTTTTAAATTTTTCTATATAATTTGCTGATTAAAAATTCATGTATGTACATATCTTTGTTGTATATGTGTTTTTCAAAAAAAGATGATATATGTGTTATATCATCCTTCAGCTTTTGTTAAAATTGTTTATTGATATGGTTAATTCTGCATTTTAGCAAAAACATTTTACATGTATTTACTTAAAAGTATTCTTGAATATTGGTCAATATCAGTACCCACATCTTTTTCTTAAGAACCTCTTCATGGGATTCTCTGTTGTTATTGTTGTTTTCTTGTTGTTGTTGTTGTTAGGTGCCATTGAGTCAGTATCCCACTCATAATGACCCTGCGTACAACAGGCGAAACACTATTGTCAGTGCTTCTCTGCTGTTTATAGGGTTTTCAATGTCGGATTGATTTTTGGGAGTGGATTGTGGGTCCGTCTCCCAAGCCTACAGCACCTGGTGTTCCCAGGTGGTCTCCCATCCAAGTACTAACCAGGCCTGACCCTGCTTAACTTCCGAGATCTGACAGGATCAGATGCCACAATGCTATGGCAGCAGGCATTGTTTTCTTAAGCATGGTTTATTTACACATATCCATTGGACAGACATTTTGTTTGTTTTGAATTTTTTAATATTATAAACCAGGATGCAATGAACATCTTTGTATAAATATTCTACACACAGGAGACTGATATGAGCCAAAGGAAATTTAGGCATTAAAGTTTTATTTAAACTAATGGATATATTTCAATAAAGGTCTTAATTATACTTTCTTCTCCAATGAGTAATTAATTGTCTCAATATCAATTATTAAAGTATATCCTTTTCCAAATGGTTTGAAATGGTAATTTTTCATGAGTTATATTTTCATATAAAATTGTAGCTATTTCTGTATTGCCAAAATCATTAATCTATTTGTTTAATCTAGTATTAGAATTATAGTATTCTATCCTCTCTAACTTTTTACCTTTTTTTCTTTTTTGAAGTACTGGAGCTGTAAACATAGGACCTAGAGCATTCTAGGCAAGTGTTCTATCACAAGATGCATCCTCAAACCTTTTTTTTTTTAATTAGAAATTTTAATGTACATCTTAATGTGTTTCATTTTGACATGCTTTTCATTGTGACATTTCCATATATGCATTTTGATAAACATTATTCATATAGGTTACCCCTTACCCTCCCCTATGCTTCCCCCCCTCCCACCCTTCCCATCTAAGTTTCCCATCTAAGTCTTCTCTATCTTTTACTTAGTAGTATTTTTCTATATGTCCTTGGGTTCCAGTTCTGTTT
>VMDO01033028.1:0-18392 GCA_007922755.1 Pedetes capensis
AAAAAAAAAAAAAAAAAAAAAAAAAAAAAAAAAGAAAAAGAAAGAAAGAAAGAAAGAAAGAAAGAAAATTAACCCCTAACTCTTCTTCCTCAGCAAAGCATGAACTCCACTATAGTCAGGCATAGCCAAGAACATAACCCTCAGCCTCCAGTTACAAGACATTCTTTTCCTCCTGAGAGGAGCAGGATGTTGGCATTTCTCCTACTGCTTCCAGATGTTTATGACTAGACTATTATTCCAAGTGATTATGGTTGTGAAGTAGGGACTCCTTTTTTGTGTAGCCCCCTCTCAGGGAACAGAGTTTCTACAATGAGCACATCACTGGTGCCCAGACCATACTAACCCTAACTCATAAGGCAATGATGCCATGCCAAGAAAGGCAAGTGGAGAAGATCTTAGACAATTACCCACTCTCTGTCATTACTGAATGAAGTCTCTCTTTCTCCCCAACACTCATCTGCTGGACACTGGTTTTTCCAGGGGATTAATTTCCAGACCTGGGTCCAGTAACACAATAGGAATACCAAAAAAGAGGAGAGAAAGGAACAGAAATAGTTTTCAAAGAAATAACAGTTAAAATCATACCAATTTATTGAACACTTCCAAGAAGCTGAACCACTTTCAAATAGGAAAAAGTCAGAGGCCCAGAAACCCACATATCATAGTGAAGATACAGAAAATTAAAGAAGAGGAGAAATTATTGAAAGCAGCACAAGAAAAATTGACTTGTCACTTATAAGAGAAGTCCAGGAAGATTTACTACTGGCTTCTCAGTAGTAACAATGGAGGACAAAAGTCAGTAGGTTGACATATTCAAAATGCACTCCCCACCCAAATACAAAAAATACCCTCTCAACATAGAATCCTTTATACATCAAAGCTACTATTTAAACATGAGGTCAAAATAAAAGGCATTCATAGATAAATGTAAACTGACAAAACTTGTCAGCAGCTCCATCTTAAAGGAAATACTGAAGGAAATTGTCAGGCTGAAAGCAAGTAAAACTAGATGGCAATTCACATCTGTGAGAATAAACAAAGAGCACCTGGATGGTGATTAATGTGTCAAATTGATTGGTATATAAGGTTCCCACATTAAGCATTATTTCTTGGTGTGTCTATGAGAATATTTCTGGATAAGATTAGTATTTGAATTAGTGGATTGTGGACTGAGTTAAGTAGATTGCCCTCCTTTAAGTGAGTGGGCTTCAGCCAATAAGGTGAAAGACTAGAGCAAAAGTTGGAGGAATGGAAGATATTTTCTCTGTATCTGACTGCTGAACTGATATATCAGTCTTCTCCTGCCCTTCACTGAGACATATACCATTGGCCTGTCAGTTCTCAGAATGGCACTATTAGCTTTCCTAGATCTCCAGTTTACAGATGGCAGATTGTGGGGTTGTTCATGCTTCATAATAACATGAGATAACTCATGATAATAAATCATATATATCTTCCAGAGAAACAGGAGAATGGTAGTACAGATTTTGGCATTGAAAGTGGTTCTAGGGACTCAGGAGGGCGAGGCAGGAGAATTGCAAGTTCGAGACCAGAGGCAGTGTCCATAATTTAGAAAGACCCTGTCTCAAAAAAGTAAAATAAATGGCTGATGGTGCAGTTCAGTGGTACAGCACTTGCAAAGCATGCAAGTGTGAGGCCCTGGGTTCAACCCCCAGTACCACAAAAGAAAGAAAAAAAGAAAGAAAGGAAGAAAGGAAGAAGTAAAGAAGGAAAGAAAGAAAGAAAGAAAAGAAAGAGGTTCTAGGCAAACAGAATGCTAAAGATAAGTTTTTCTGAATTGATTCTGGAGCTTCCATAATATGAAAACCTTATGAATAGCACTGATAAAAGTGCTAGGCATGGCACAGTGTCAGGTTAGTGTTTCATTCTGTTGTACATAGATTCACTGAGTTGGACCTGACTTGAGGGCATCTAACAACAACAACAACAACAACAACAACAACAACAACAATGACTCTACTTTCAATAGTAAATAGAGCACTAATAGTTCGTGGAATGATCTGGTAATAGAGATGTTTGAAATATCTCTGCATTGGATACTCTCAACCAACCACTTTTTTTATCAGAAAATTTTAATGTACACCTTAATGTGATTCATTCTGGCATGGTTTTCACTGTGACATTTCCATATATGCATTTTGTTGTACATTACCAACCACTTTTAAGAAGCAAGAAATATCTAGGTGACTGTGTATATGACACTTTTGAATATTTTTAATACTAATGAATATAATGAGGTTAGCTGGTTAATCTTAATGTCACTGGACAAAGTAGTGCAAAAAGAATGTGCTAAAGTATTCAAATTCCCAATTGAAACATAGCATAAATTATCAAAGAGTTTCTTTGTGTGTTCTGAAGGAGATTATTGTCACCTCTGGCCAAAAGGCTGAGATTTCTCACAATCAAACACAAAATCTTATCCTGAGCCTGGTGCTGTGGTGCATACCTATCTGTAATCCCAGCAACTCGGGAGGCTGA
The DNA here is from genome assembly GCA_007922755.1 of Pedetes capensis. Taxonomy (NCBI): domain Eukaryota; kingdom Metazoa; phylum Chordata; class Mammalia; order Rodentia; family Pedetidae; genus Pedetes; species Pedetes capensis. The sequence goes on from VMDO01033028.1 coordinate 2,500, forward strand.
GGAAGGAGCATTGCAAGTTTAAGGCTAGACTCAGCTTGTGCAACTTTGCAAGAACCTGTCTCAAAATTTTAAAAAATTAAAAGGTGGGCTGAGGGTGCAGCTCAGTGGTAGAGTACCCTGGGTTCAATCCCCTACTTCCTAAAAAATCTCATCCTGCAATTAGCTAAATTACAATGTTAGTTGATCTTCCACACTTAGAGTGTTTACTGTTAAAGTGAGAGTATTTATTGGGAAAGAATGGGATCCTATAAGTTGGAATGGGGGCATGAAGGAAGGCCCCGTTGAGGTTGGGGACACTGAACCCCTGAATTCTGAGTCTGCCTTGTAATCAGCTTTCACTTAAAAGTGTGTCTTGTGGTATAAGTATGTTATACAGTATATGCTTTATTTGTAGCTAGTACCATAGTGTAAAATGCTTGCAGCTTTTTTGTGATTTGTGATTTTATATATAACATGTCCTTTATCAGAGTTAGAGATACCCACAATCTGTGGGTCACACAAGTTGTGGGATACTCTAGCAGTTTGGGGAGGTGGGCTATACATAGCAGAGTGTGCACCCTATGGGGTTACTCATTCAATGGAGTGATGGCCCCTATTGGGTGATGGGGTTTCCTCAGGAACTATTAACATTGGCTTTGTTTCTTGAATGGGCCTCTAGTATTGATTGCTCTAGTCGTATTGAGAGGCCTGAAGCATCTGTCCTCTTATTAGACACTGGTACAGGTCCAAGTGTTTCACAGGGATAGAGGGGGAAGGTATCATAGCTCTCCCTCTGTGGCACTTGTTAGGTTGTTAGTTTAGGTATTAGCAGGCAACATAGAGGAAAAGGAGATTGAAATTAACTCCTGCTGTTCAGCCATGATGGATGAAGCCACATGGGAAACAAACCTCTAAGGACATTGGGTCCACCTACAGGCCCCCACAACCTAGTCCAACCCATTGAGATATTTACAAAACAAAGACCTTAGGCTCACATCACACTAGGTGCCCAGAGTTGACATCACACTAGGAAGTGCTCACTCTCTCTTCTTCCACTCTTTCTTTCTCTCTTCCTTTCTCTCTATGCCCTCTGCTCTTCTCTCTTCAGCAACAACATGCATGCTTCTCCCTTCTCTTGGGCCTATCATCATCTGTCTATCCAAGGCACCTTTCCTTCTAAAAAGCCTGCTTAACTCACCTGTTTTCTCTGGCTTCTTTACCTTCCCCTGGGAAATAGAAATAGTCTTGTGCTAATTAACCCTGGGAACACAGGTTTTTCCAAGTACTTTTGCAGAACTACCTAAGCTTCTCCAAGTGCCTCAGTTTTCCCTATAATTAGTCCTCAAATGTGTACTATCTTTAATAAACCTTATCTGTACTCTCCACTATAACTTCTGTGCCAGGTATAAATTCTTTTGTACGCTGAATACAAAGACTTAGGTTTTGCTGCCAGATTCTTAGACCTGTGCTGTGGACCCACCTATCCTGGCTCCCCATGTTTCCCCAGTAACATCTTATGGCACCTTGTGACTTGTATTACAAAGGTATTATTTCTAGTATCTCCCTGAGTCAAGATTCCTCAGAACTCCTCAGAATAGCCTCTTCTTACTGGCTCCTGTACTCATCTTCAGCTCTTGAGAATCCTTTCCTTTTATTCCTCTTATACTTTGACTCAGGGGCTGAGTTTTAGCTCAGCTGGTAGAGTACTGCTCTGTGTGCTCTGAGGCCCTAGGTTCAATCCCCAGCAAAAACAGGAGAAGGATGTGGCAATCCACTCCTGAAGCAATCCCGAAAACAATCAGCCCTTGAAAACCCTATGAGGGTCGCTGTGAGTTGTACTTTACTCGAGGGCACTGAACAACAACAAACTCTTTGACTCAGGCTTTTCAGTGGAAAGATATTACCTCCTCAGTAATTGAGGGACTTTGGCCAGTGCCATGTGGATGAAAGGCCACATTTTCTTTCCATCTCTCCCTCTCTCTTCCTAGCCAAAATTCCCTAGCCTTAAAAAGGGCTGCTTCCTTCAGCTCCTCCTTGTGTCTAACTCTTCTAGAATGCTAGAATGAACACCTTTCCAGGATGCTCCTCCACTCCTACTTTGACCTTTTGTTTGACACTTCTGACTGCATCCTTAACCTCCACACTCTGGCTTTAGTGGGGATAATGTTTCTTACCTTTTTTCCTTTTGCCCCTCTTCCAGGTTTCCCTCCTCATGATACTGTTGTTGTTGTTAGGTGCTGTGGAGTCCAGTCTGACTCCTAGCGACCCTCATAGGGCTTTCAATGGCTGATTGTTTTGGGATTGCCTCCAGAGCGGATTGCCAGGTCCTGCTCCCATGTTTGCAGTGCTGGGAATTGAACTCAAGACCTCAGAGACTACAGAGCTGTGCTCTACCAACTGAGCTAAACCGCAGCCCCCTCATAATATAGCATGTGTTTTCTATGTTCCTGTACACTTATAGGCAAAGTCCATAAAGCCAGATATAAATGAGAATTAACGATTTAGTTCCCTCTCCTCCCCCTTGTAGCATGGTCCAGGGTTTAAATTTTCAGGAATTAAGAAATTTAGGCCCCCCTGTTTTGTGGGCCAGACCACACCTCTTTCTGCTATACTGCTGCTGCTAGAGGCAACCTCCACCATATCCACCTTAATGGTATCATTTGTTGCTGCAGCTCTTCCCCTCCTGGCCTTTGCAGCCCCTGAAGGCCACCTGTGCCCCTCCCTGTACATTCCTCTGTTTCCTTAAACCACTTCCATAGCTGCTGCCAGCCAGTCCCCATGGGACCCTGCCTTGCAATTTTACCTCACAAACATAGCCCATGCCATACCCCTCCCCCAGGCCACAGGGCCAATATAAGAATCTCCTTCCTCAGGAGCTTCTTGGGAAGTGCCAACTTGTAACAGTTTCTCTTTAGAAAATAAAGCAACTCCTGTAGACTCTGTGACTATCTTTCTTGTTCCTCTGGGGACAGAGAGGAGAGCTCCTTGTCCATGGAGCACTCAAGATCTCAGACATTTTTTCCATTTTTAGATTTATATAGACCAGAGGAAAAGAAGATCTTTAACCTCCAAATTCCTGTTTTTTTGGAGGGAGTATTCTCTACCCGCCAATCTTTAGCACATAGAAGTTGCAAACAGAAACTTCCATTTGTAGAGACATCTCCCTCTTTGCTGATTAACTTTTAAAATAGGGAAAGGTATTACCTTAAGTCTTCAAAATGGGCTACATCTATTTCCCTTTATTTTCATGGGGTGGACACTTAGAAGCCCATCATGAAGCCCTTTGTCTTTGAAATGTAAATTTTACCTTGTTTCTACCAAGAATTGTCTTTAAAATACTAATTTAGTATTTAGTATTGCTTAGTGCTATGAAGGGGCTGGGATTTAGCTCAGTTGGTAGAGCACTGCGCTGCAGTCTCTGAGGTCCCGAGTTCAGTTCCCAGCACCGCAAAAATGGGAGAAGGACCTGGCAATCCACTCCCAAGGCAATCCCGAAACAGTCTGCCATTGAAAACCCATTGAGGGTCGCTATGAGTCGGATACTGACTCGACGGCACCTAACAGTGCTATGAAGGAAGTAATCTAATCAATAAGACAAAAACTTTTGGCTATTTTTCTATTATAGGTAAAAATATATTCCTTATATGTGCTTAGGTATGAGCTGAATTTAAACATCTAAGAGTAACTGTGTTATGATTTTTCTCATCTCCTGGTAATTCATGCTTGTGATGATTGTTAATTTAAGGTAATCGTTTTGTGTAATTTTGTCTGTTAGTTAAGCAATTGGCCTATGTCTATGGTTTAATGTTCTTTTTGTGTATGAGTACAACATACAGGATTTTTTTGGCCTCTCCGTTTAACCACTTGGATTTCTCTGTGCCTTTTTCCTGCTTCTAAGAAAAATCATGATTCAAGGTTACCTCAAGTCAACCCTAACCAAAAGGTGCAAACACTCAAGAGTTCATTATCAAACTGGCTTGGGACTAGGAAAATATGAGAGACATTTTAAAAATTCAAAGTTCAATGAGGTTTAAGACATAAAGCCAATAAAAGGTTTGTTTAGCCAAGTAAACAGGAGATTCTAATTTGCTTCATTCTTCCGTGAATGCAATTTAGATTAAAAACTGCTTTTAAATTGATAAATTTGATTTACTATATTACTTTGTTTCAATAACTAAGATTTTAACTTAGAGAATTCTAATCAGATTGGTTAGTAGTTAAGTAAGTTCTCACATAAATTAAAACTGTTAAGTTAACCCCAAACTCCTTTCAGTTCATAAGAATTACACCATATCCATGCTTTCTGGGATTTCATCAAAATATAAGGTTATTTTACTTTAAGGAAAAAAAGCCTCTATGCAGCTCAGGCCACCTGAGACCCCTCCTGCTACTGTAGCAAGAATGCTCTTTTCCCATCTTCCCTTTAGATACTGTTTCAGGATGCACCTTGGCCATTTCAAACCTCTCTCCTCCCAAGCTACAGTTGCCACCACTAAACTGGAGCTCTCCTCAAGCACTTTTTCCTCTATGTTTCTGGGTTTTCACAGATGAAGGAATGGGGAGGAGAGGTTTAGCTTCCAAATTTCTATTTTTCAGACTGTTTCTACTCTAGTCTCTAACATATAGAGAACTCAATGAACCTCTTAATTTATCTGCCATGGCCAAACCCAGATTCTCACAGTCTCCTTTTATTGGGATACTAAATTGTTTATGGAGTGAAGGACAACTAGCATAGGCTTGATAAGAGCCTGGGCAAGCTGGATGTGGCAAGTTTATGGGTTGAAAGGAGAAGTCTTGGAAATCCACAAAAAAAAGCCCAAACTTCCCTAGGTTGCCTGGGTGGAACAGGGACACCTGCCTTCCTGGGCATGTTGTCCTCTCCTTCACATAAAAGAAAAACAACTGTCAATTCTCAGAGGTCCCCTTTTGGGATACATTCTAAAATTAAATTAAATGGGATCTCTTCAGTAATGGCCTGGTCACTAGATGGTGAGGAAAATTTAACCCTTCTAGAGAGTCTATTGGGCTGGGTTTTAGCTCAGTTGGTAGAGGGCTGCTCTGCAGTCTCTGAGGTCCCGAGTTCGATTCCCAGCACCGCAAAAATGGGAGATGGATGTGGCAACCCACTCCCAAGGCAATCCCGAAACAATCTACCATTGAAAACCCTGTGAGGGTCGCTATGAGTCGGATGGCACCTAACAACAACAACAGCAGAGACTCCATTTCCTGCAGCCATAGCCCTGTGGCATCAGATCCCGTCAGACCTCAGAAGCTAAGCGGGGTCAGGCCTGGTTAGTACTTGCATGGGAGACAGCCTGGGAACAGCAGGTGCTATATAGGCTTGGGAAACGGACCCGGCAACCCACTCCTAAAAAAATCCACCATTGCAAACTCTAAGAACAGCAGAGAAGCACTGACAATAGTATTGTGCCTGTTATACCCAGGGTCACTATGTGTAAGATACCGACTCGATAGCACCTAACAACGACAACAACAGAGAGTCCATCACAGGCCTCTACTTTCACTCCAGAGAGGGTTCCTTGCCCTCTCTAATGGCTCCTCTACACCAAAACAGCTTCTCTTCCACAAGATAGCCAATGAAAAAGTGGGTGCTCTCCAGGCCTATGTTCCTTTCCCTCTGCTCAGATTTTCCTCTGACTACAACTGCCTCTAGAGTTCTGTCCCTCTGTCTCCCTCCTGAAAGCATTAACAGCAACCCACTTTTCCCTGGGACAATTTTATTCCTCTGGCAGCCACTCAAGGAAGCTTTTCCTCTTTTTCCTTTGGTCTGCAGATGGACCTGTCTCCTCAGTAGCCCACTGCCGATGTTGCCTGGGACTGAATCCTGCTGCCCTGCGCCCTAACAAATATTCCCTTTCCTGGGAATTGCAAGCCACTCTGCCCTCCCAGGTGGAGGCAGGACCCAAACCCAAGGACATCCACATGGAGGCATCACTTCTAGCTGCTGTGGGCCACACTCCCTCCAGTTCACTGGGCTCTCATGCCCTGCCCACAGGGGAATGCTCTCCCTCTCTTGGGAACTCAGACTGAGCTCCCCCAATTTTCAGGCTCTCATGGGGACCACAGGAACCCCAGCACAGGGTAATGATTATGGCTGTATAGGAAAGCCACAAGACAAATTTCTGCCAGGCAATCCAGGGAATTACAGGGTCCAAGTTCACTTCAGACCTGCAGCCTAGAAAAAGGTCAAAAGGCAAAAACTCCCTCTACTGATGAAGAGTTTTAAGAAGGGAATTCTCAATGAAGTCTATAAGGAAAATGAACACACTTGAGACTCAGGCAATCTTGGGGGAGGAGTAACCGTCTGTTAAGACAAACATTCTGAAGAAATTGGCCATTTATTGGGACATTCATAAACTTGAAAACCTGGACACCTTTTCTGTTCTTTGCTGGACCAACAAATCCAGCGCCCCCATGCCTGAGTCTCCAAAGACCTCAAAATTAAGTATCCCAGGTTCCTTTCTTTTGTTTTTCCTTTTAAGTACTCAGGAAACATGTATGTATTGTCTACATGTATTTTTTTTCCAGTACTGGGTGTTGAACCCAGGGCCTCACATTTGCATGCTTTGCAAGTGCTGGACCACTGAGCTGCACCCCCATCCTATTTTTTTGTTTGTTTGTTTTTTTACTTTTTGAGACAGTGTCTCACTAAGTTACGCAGACTGCTTCTAGTCTTGAACTTGCGATCCTCCTGCCTCCGCCTCCTGAGCCATTGGGATTACAGGTGTGCACCACCGTGCCCGGCTCTACATGTATTCTTATGTTCTGTATCTACATGGTACCAAATGGGCTTATAGATAAATAAGTGCTTGACTGTTAAATTTTGCTTTTGGGATTCTCAACATGAGTAAAGTAGAAATTGAAAAGGCCTGATAAAAGTGATTACAGACAATAGAACAAAGCCAAATGGTAGCCTTTAGTTCTGGGAAATACTACAGTTCCTGGGAACATCAGAACCAAACTCCAGGACAAAGAAGAAATTCTTCAGAGGCCAATGCCAGTCACTCCTATGGAAAAACCAGGGCACTGAAAAGGGCCTGCCTTCAAAGTCCTAAGAAATCAGAGTTTTACCACCTCTACAAAGAGGAGCCAACCATAAGCTGGGAAATCCTACCTTCTGAAGAGAGAACAGACCTTCATTTAGCTCCCATAAAGGACAAAAAGCTGCCCATGGTTTCCTGGTTATACTCCCCGCAAGAGTATAGAACACCATCAAGTTGCCTTTGGGTGGCTCTTGACATGGCAGGTATGAACATTAATTTCCTTTCAGATTCTGGGGGCTTCATTCTATACCATAATCAATTACCCAGGACCCCATCTAAGTAAACTTATGTATTAACCAGTGTTGATAAAAATGCCCAAAACCAAAGATTATTTTAAAAGATATCTGGGTACCCAAATATGTAACAGTGCTACATTTTGTGGGATCAGAAAAGACATTTCCTTTATCATACTTGGAAATAGACTGACAGACCTAAGTGCCAAACAAAAGACTTCACTAAAACTTAGTAATGGAGTTTTTCTTCCATCTGATAACAAAGTATGTGAACCACACACAGAGCCAGCTGACTATGTATTACTGAAAAATAACCTTAAAAACAAGTCCCCATTGGGTCAACTTCTTCCTAGATAGAAGAGCCCTTGTCAGGTCTTCTTGGTATGCTCATTGTATTAAAACTACAGAGACATTCTTAATAAAATCTGCTCCTTCCAAGTAACCACAGCCTCATGACCATCATGATGACAAAACTGCTTACACCTGCAAATGGTTCAAAGGCCTGCATTCTCCTCAAACAAAACAAAAGGACATCTCAACTTCTTTATATATAAGGATAAGTCTCATTTATTAACTAATCCGTAGTTATGACCTTGCTCTACATTTAAAATTGCTTCCTGGTTGTTTTTGCTTTTAGGCACTGCCAATGTGGTCATATATGTTCAATGGTTACAACCTGGTAGTTTTCCTTTTAATCTATGTAACCCTAGATCTCCTCTCGGTATCATTCTTTTGTACTTTGCTATGCTTTCAATATATAACCATCAGTATGCTTTTTCCCCCTTTATTAGTACATGATGATGGGGTGCAGAGTAATACAGCACTGGCTTTTTCCATTATATATCATTTACATCACTTCTAGAAACACTTTCATCAACCCACAAAGTTTATGGAGCCTCATGGATAGTATGAAGTAAAACTCTGATGCTTATTTGGGTTATATTCTCCTATTTTTCCAATATACTCATGAAGTTGTGCTATTTACATTGAGTAAATTTAATAGCCCAAGAGACCTCACCCTTAAATTCAAAAGTCAAGATAATGGGCACAGCTGTCCTACAAAATCATTTAACATTAGATATTCTCACAGCTGCTTAAAGGGAGCACTTGTGCCATTGTCAAAGTTAAATACTGTATATGTATATCTCTGACATTGCCACCCATGTCTGTTCTGTTATTCATAACTTATAAAACCAAATACAGAGTATGTCAGATATGCCACCTTTTTCTGGTTAAATGTTCTAAAATTTGCTTTCTGGATTTTCCTGGTGGAAATTGATTGTACCAATAACAATTATGGTCATCATAATTTTAATACTTGACCCTTGCCCACTAACCTACTGTTTTAACTTTATTTCCTCTCACAGTTAATTCATCCTCAAATGGTGCTACAACAATCTAGACTGATACACTTGAGCTCCCTTGACCACCCTCCTAAGCCTGAAAGTCAGCAAGAGTGGGGACTGTAAACCCATTGACACCCCTTCTCAGCCAGAAGTAGCCAGATCTGATGCATTTCCCATTCTCCTAAAAGATATGAGGGTTCATATTCCTTGAGGGGGGAATATTAGGGGGTAGTAGGTGGGAAGAAAGGTAATAGGGAGCTCTGCAGCCAGCCACCTGCCAGACTAGCCATGTGCTTCCCAGCCACCTGTAATATGAACAGCAATGTAGGCCTCCTGTGGGACAAAGGCTTTGATCTGGTGGCCAGTGTTTCCCTGATAGATAATACCCTTACAAATAGCATGCTTCTTAGAAGAAAACAGAAAATTAAAATCACTTCTCACTTCTACATTCATCCAGGAAGGCTAAGACTGTGTGAGACATAGACCACCCCCAGCAATCAAAAAGGACATTGTTTAGCAGATTCTGCTCTCTTACCAAGACCAGAAGATGCCTGAAGTTCTATAACCTTTTGAAATGCTTGCTTCTGAGCCCAGTTCTTTTGAAGACACTGGGAATCCATTAACCTAGTCTGATACAGGCCTCAGGTGTATAACATTTCTTTCCTTCCTCTGTAGGCTCAAACTCCACTATAAAGGTCACATCTGACCTTAGCTCAGGGCAGCAGTAACCCTTTACTAGCACCTGCCTTCACATTTTGAAAGAGTACTATCTTTACAGTCTATGTCTATATTCTCCATCTCTAATAAACTTATTCTACATACTATAATTTCTATGTCTTGTATACATTCTTTTATATGTGGAAACACAGAAGAACTGAGGTATCTGCTACCATGGAGGGGTCAGGTAATTGCTACTGTTTGGGAAGGACCTGCCTGCCACTGGCCTCCCAGACCCATGCTTGGACCGCACTTCCTTCTCTGGACCTGTCTACGTGTTCCCTATGTCTCCTTGCTTAAAGCACTCACATCCAATCTTGTCAGCAGTGCACGATCAGACAGGTTGCAGGAGTGACTAAAACAAGGAAACCACATAGGTGTGAAGATAGGAAAAAGTTATGTTTTTTCTCTGCAGCTTCTGTGCACCTGCCTGCCTAGCAAGACCTCAGATTTTCTCTAGCTATGCATGCATGGGGGCTGGGATTTAGCTCAGTTGGTAGAGTACTGAGCTGCAGTCTCTGAGGTCCCAAGGTCAATTCCCAGCACCACAAAAATGGGAGAAGGGCCTGGCAATCCACTCCCAAGGCAATCCCGAAACAGTCAGCCATTGAAAACCCCATGAGGGTCGCTATGAGTCGGATACTGACTCGATGGCACCTAACAACAACAATGCATACATTACACAGGGTGATGTTAGGGGCTTTTCTCTTCCTGATTCTTTCAGTTGTAGTGCCTAGTAGGGATCAAGCAGGAGTGGGGTGTGGCTGGAGCCAAATGAAATTTCTCTCAGCTGTGAAGCACACAATACAGATGAAGAGTGGAATGGAGCCAGTAACATCAAGCAGCATTTCTCTCTGTACATTTTAGGCAATGTGCCCCAAGGGTAAAGTGATAGCCAGGGGATTTTCTCCTCATGTTTCTTTCATTTGTAGTGCCTGCCAGGGATAGAGTGGGAGCAGGTCATGGCTAGAGCTGGGTAAGTTTCCTCTTAGCAGAAGTGTTCACAGGATGGAGGAAGGGAGAGCAGAATGTGGCTTGCTTCATTGCACTGGGCAAAGTTCTCTTTGAACCTTCTTAGGCTGTGATGTCTCATGGGTGGGACTATAGCTGGTGCTGTTACAGTGTTATTTGAATATGCTCCACCAAGCCTTTGTGGGTGGAGGGACAATGGAAACCCAGATTTCCTTAGTTGCATTGCTGGCAACACTCTCATGTTCATTGCTGAGACAGGGACAAAAATAGCCTTAAGGGAGAATTTGAAAGACTAAATGCCTACATCAATAAAAAGAAAAAATAATATAAAATAATAAAATAAATGAAAGTCCCATGAAATGAGAAAAAAGAAGAAACATCTGAAATAAATGGATTAACATCACATCTTGGTGAACTAGAAAAAGAATCTAACCCAAAAGTTAACAGAAGGAAAAAGTAACAAAAATACAGAGATAAATGAAATACAGAGTAGAAAACTAATTGTCATTGTTAGGTGCTATAGAGTCGGTATCTGACTAATAGCAACTCTGTGCAACAGACAAAACAAAACACTATTGTTGTGCTTTTCTGCTATTCATCGGGTTTTCAATGGCTGATTGTTTTTGGGGAGTGAGTTACTGGATCCTTCTCCTAAGCCTACACCATCTGGTGTTCCAGGCGGTCTCCCATCCAAGTGCTAACCAGGCCCAACCCTGCTTAGCTTCCAAAATCTGATGGGATCGGATGCCACAGTGCTACAGCTCCAGGCCAGAAAAATAATAGATATAATAAAATTGACGAGTTCTTACTATACTAAGAATAAAACAGTGAAGACTCAAAAAAGTGAAATCAGAATTAAAACAGGATATGATAGAATGATGGGAGATTAGCAACATTTAGCATTTTCCTGCAAATCCATGAGTCTGAAACAAAACAGCAGGTGTGTGGCTACAGGGAGTATTGGGTGGTACAGAAAGGCAGAGGAATACAACAATAAATAATAGACAGTCACCAGGTGAAATCCAAAAATATTGGACTCTAGATTTGTAAAAGAATCAAAAAAATGTAACATCAGGTAGCTGGTAACAAAGTAGGGAAGAGGGACATTCTCCCTTAGTGGAGCCTTAAGCAAGAGAGAAAGTTTTGATGAGTGCCAAAAGCACACAATCTGGCATTTTTCAAAAAAAAAAAAAAAGGGAACTGTGAAACATTGAAGAAAGAAATTTTAAAAATGCATTATAAGATGGTAATGATGGATTGTGGAATGGTAAAATTAATATTACTGGAAGCAATTTACAGTTTTAATGCAATCCCCATCAAAATTCCAATGACACTCTTCCCAGAATTAGAAAAAATAATCCCCAAACATATATGAAATTATAAGCACCCCACATAGCCAAAGCAATCCTGACTAAAAAGAGTAATACTAGAGGTATTATAATACCAGACTTTAAACTATATTACAGAGCCATAGTAACAAAAATAGTATGGTTCTGGAACAAAAGCAGACATGTAGACTAATGGAACAGAAGAGAAAAACCATAAATATGCCCACAGAGCCACAGATATCTGATTCTCTGCAAAGGAGCCACAAAGGTACACTGCAAAAAAGACCCCCTTTTAAACAAGTGGTGCTGGGGATACTGGATATCCACATTCATAAGACTGAAATTAGATCCATATCTCTCACTTTGTACACAAAGGAACTCAAAATGGACTAAAGGCCTTAATGTAAGACCTGAAAATTTGAAACTACGAGAGGAAAATATTGGGTAAATACTTGAAGATGTAGACCTAAACAATGACTTTCAAAATAGGACACCGATCAGTCGGGAATTGATAGCAAGAACTGATGGATGGGGTTGCATAAAATTAAAATACTTCTGCACAGGCTGGGCATATAGCTCAGTGGTAGACTGTCTGCCTAGCATGCTGAAGGCCCTGAGTTTGATCCTTAGCACTACAAAAAATAATAAAATAAAATGCTCAGCACAGCAAAGGAGAAACCTTATCAGTGTGAAGAGAGAGAGCCACAGATTGGAGAAACAATAAAAAAAATTAAATACCAAAAGAGCAAATAGCCCAAATGATAAATGGGCATATGAACTGAACAAACACTTTTATTTTTGTTGCTTATTTATTTTCTATTTTAATTAGTATTTTAATTATACATATTTATAACACATAGAGTGATAATTCAGTTCATATATACAGTGCAAAATTATTAAATCCAGGTTGTTGACACATTCATTTCTTTAAACATTATACAAAACCTTTTTGACTAACATGTAACAATAAATGTAGATATTTATGAGGTAAGGTATGATGTTTTAAAGTTGCATATAGTATAGTGAGATTGATTATGGGATGTTCATAGAGTTGCATTCTGTAATGTACACTTGTTCTCTCCCTCTTTACCCCTCTATGTTCATCCTCTATTTTGTACATTTCCTTTTCCTCTTTACCCTTCTATATTGTTTCCCCTCTCCTCTCCCTTTCCCCGTCAGTCTCCCCCTCCCACTAATCCCCTTCCTCTTTCATGTTGGATCCACTTATATTTTCCAATCTTATTGTTGTAGTTAAGTGCTGGCTAGTTGGGTCTGACTCATAGTGACCTATGGACAACAGAACAAAACATTTCTCCACATTGAGCCAGACACAGGATCTTTTTTGTTTAAGTCCATTGTTGTAGTCACTATGTCAATCCGTCTAGTTGAGGGTCTCCTTTTTGTTCATTGTTGCGCCACTCTCCCAAACATGACATACTTCTCCAGGGATTGGTCCCTCCTGACGTCCAAAATACATAAGATGCAGTCTAGCATCCTTGCTTCCAAGGAGCACTCTGGTTGCACTTCTTCTCAGACAGATCTGTTGGTTCTTTTCACAGCCAATGGTATATTCAATTTTTATCTCCAGCACCATAATTCAAAAGAATCAATTCTTCTCCTGTTTCTTTTTTTGCTGTCCAGCTTTCACAAACATATGATGCAACTGAAAATACCATGGCATGTGTCAGGCACACCTTTTTCTTCAATGTGACATGTTTACTTTTCAACACTTTAAAGAGATCTTTTGCAACAGCTTTTCCCAATGCAATACATGTTTTGATTTCTTCACTGCTGCCTCCATGGTTTTTAATTGTAGAACCAAATGAAGCAAAATCTTGGACAACTTCAATCTTTTCTGCATTTGTCATGAATTTGCATGCATACTGACCCAGTTATAAGGATTTTTGTTTTCTTGATATTGAGGCACAATCCATACAGAAGGCTGTGTTCTTTGATCTTCATCAGTGTTTCAAATCCTCTTCACTTCAGCAAGCAGACTTGTGTCATCTGCATAATGCAGGTTATTAATAAATCTGTCTCCAATCCTGATGCTATGTTCTTCTTCATAAAGTGCAGCTTCTCAAATTATTTTCTCAGCATAGAAATTGAAGAGGAATGGTGAAAGGATACAGCCCTGACACACGTTTCCTGACAATAAACCAAGCAGTGTTTCCTTGTTCTGTTCAAATGACTGCCTCCTGGTCTATGTACAAGTTCTTCATGAATAAAATTAAGCACTCTGGTATTCCCATTATTGACAATGTTATCTATAACATTGTTGTGATCTACATCTTCAAGTGCCTTTGTATTGTCAATAAAACATAGATATCTTTCTGACATTCTCTGATTTTGGTAATATCCATCTGACGACCGCAATGATGTCCCTGGTCCCATGCCCTCCTCTGAATCCAGCTTGATTTTCCCTGTCAATATCCTGCTGTGGTTGCTTTTGAATGATCTTTAGCAAAATTTTACTTCTGTGTGATATTAATGACATTGTTTGATAATTTACACATTTGATTGGATGCTCTTTCTTGGGAATGGGCACAAATATGGATCTCTTCCAGTGATTTGGCCAGGTAGCTGTTTTCCAAATCTCTTGGCATAAAAGGTGAGTACCTCTAGTGCTGCATCTGTTTGTTGAAACATCTCAAATGGTATTCCATCAATTCCTGGAGCCTTCTGTTTCACCAATGCTTTTAAGACAGCTTCCACTTCTTCAGTACCATTGGTTTCTGATTACATGCAACCTCTTGAAATGGTTGATCATCCACCAATTATTTTTGATATAGTGACACTTTGTATTTCTTCCATCTTCCTTTGATGTTTCCTTCATCATTTAATATTTTCTCTGTAGAATCCTTCACTATTGTCACTTGAAAGCTTGAATTTTTTCTTCAATTCTTTTTTGTTTGTTTGTCTTGCGGTACTGGAGGTTGAACCCAGGGCCTCACACTTGCATGCTTTGCAAGTGCTGTACCACTGAGCTGCACCCCCAGCCCTTTTTTTTTTCACTTTTTGAGACAGGGTCTCCCTAAATTACGGAGACTGTCTTTGGTCTAGAACATGCGATCCTCCTGCCTCTGCCTCCAGAGTTGCTGGGATTACAGGCATGGGCCATGGCGCCAGACTTCTTCAATTCTTTTTTTTTTTTTTTTTTTTTTTTGGTCTGCTTTCTGTAATTCCGCCCTAAAATTTATTCACTTTGAATGCCACTGAAACACAAACATTATGTTTTTCCAGGTAGTTATTTTTGGTGAATTTACATGTGCATACTCCTACTCAAACACACACACTCAAAATTTCATTGCTACATGCTTTATTTCTCCTTTACTACTTCCATGGAGTCAAAACAGTAATTCTCATAGGGAAATAAAAGTATCCAGGAACACTTTTATTTTTGTTTGGCATTGTTTAATGAAGTTAATATTATTCAGGAAAATATTTATCACCTCTGGGAAAACTTTATCCTTCTGAATGGTTTGTGTGATATGAAAAGAGGAAACCTGCCAGCTTGCATTGATTCGAAAGATGCAGAGATCAAAGTCACTGATGCTGTCACAGTTTTTAATAGTTCTTTTTTTTTTTTTCTGGTAGAACTTCAGAAACTGTTTCCATGGTCTGAGGACAGCTTTTCATCTTCCAGTTGAGAAAATGATTTCAGTACAGTGGGAATAGCCCATAATTCTCCAAAGCTCCATTTACTTCAATTGCTGAACTCAGTGATACATATTAATAATTTTAAGTAGAAATGGATTACTGAAAACAGATTCCATTGGAGGAATATATCACATAATTAAAGTAACTATAAATTAAATAATTTCTTTTGAATATCATCAACTGTTTCCTACAATATGGAAAGAAGTTTAATAGTAGAGAAAGACAATTCAGAAACACATCTTGTACTTTCAGGGTATCATCGGGTATAAGCAGAAATGAAATATATTATCTGAATACTGGACAATACAATGACATTTCTGTAAGAATATAAGAAATCACAGTCTATTGCCTTCTTTTGAATAGTAATTCATGTTGTTTTATGTTTTTTCTAGTTTCCAGTCTATCAAAGAGGTTTTTATTTTTTTATTGGAAATGTACAACTTAATGGCTATCTTTCTAACATGTATTTCATTGTGACATTTCCATATATGCATTTCATTGTACATTGCTCACACAACCTCCCCCTTACCCTCTCAAGACCCTCCTCCCCTATCCCTATCCCCGCACCATTGATCTCCTTTCTACTTAAAATTA